>JBAMCO010000055.1:0-23065 GCA_037075125.1 Hirtodrosophila caputudis | reverse complement strand
TGTGCCAGTTTCTAAAATTATTGACTGATTGTCATAATAGAGGTCTGCCGTCGATATTGCTTTTAAACTTTTAAAATAGTTAGAGGCAATGATTAAAAAAAAAGCTTCGGGTGCTGTGGTTAGATTAGTTTGAAGATTGTTTAACAGATAAATTCATTACTTACTTACCAATCATTAGAAGCCAAACATATGGAAACAGTACATTTTTTGGTAAACTGAACCCCAAATAGATAAGGGCCATATATATTCCTATACCAATAACCGATAGCACTATAAAGCCAATTAGGTAGCCGAATTTTTTCTATAAAGTTGTCTTTATAAAATTAAATCATTTTTGCATCAATCAAATCAAACCTGACCGGCGCCCACAATTATCATAACAGCGCTGAGAAGTTGCACAAAAAAAGCAATCTCTCGACTGGTAGTAATCAATAAGTAGCACACTTTTTTATTTGAATTTGAATAATTTTGAGAATCACAATACTTTGAGTAATCTAAACAGATACCAAGCCGAGCAATGCATAAAGCCACTTCAATTAGGCCAATATAGAGGCAAGCGTGCTGTAGGTTTTCCCCCAAGCGGCGATAGCACGATGGAAACATTTCTAATCTGAAAGTTTGTTTAAATTCAAATTAATTTATATACTTCAAACTTGAAATATTGGCCACAGCTAACTTCCTCACCGACACTGGCAATCTATGAGCTGCCCTTTGAATGCGTTGTGGTTCGTAATTTAGGCATACTATCCACAAAGCTAAACTGCTGTTGTGTCGGCCCATAGTTAGATGGTATTACATTTTTATCCTGAATCTCCGCTTCTTTCAATTTTATTAGTTTATTATTTAGCATGTCTTTTGAATCTGCTTCATCGCCGACATCGACTTTAACTGTTTTGCCCGCGGGTGTTATAATGTATACATGCATTTTTCTTGTATTGACTCTCCAGTAATCTAAAAGTTAAGCAAGCCGAAAGCGTAATTTGGTTGTATAGGACCAAAATAATATTTTTGAAACTGTTACCAATATTGTCTAATAAAATTTCAAAGAATGTGTTAAATTTTAGTTTTTGTGTAAAAATGAAGGATTTGATTCCAATGCCTACTTGGGAAATCTATATATACCGATAAATTCAAATAATATTCATTTGGATGTAATAGGTGTGGGATGAAGTTCCAATTTGTGACCTAGACTAGGAAGAAAATCAACCTTATAACTAAACAATCTCTGTGAATTACAGCTATTTTATTTGAAAAGTATTTTTTGTAAATTATTACACCCTCTACCGACTGGAAAAATGGATAAAAGGGGTGCTGAAGAAAGCGTCTTCGACCCCATAAAGTATATGTATTCGTGATCAGGAAAAGCAGTTGAGTCGATCTAGTCTTGTCTGTTTGTACAAACGCACGATCGAACCATAAAATCTGAGAAAATGAAAATGACAATTAAGAATCAATTGCTCAGTACTAGCTGTAATAGCACCAGTCGATGCGCAATGAATAGGTTGTTGTCTTGATTGCTTGGGTGCTCCTCACAACCTTTCATTTGGGTGATTGTCTTGACTAATTTATATTGCACATATAAATTGTGAAGTTTATAAAAATTTGTTGTTGTGATCTGGGTACAGGGTGAGCCGTAGTTGGGCGTACTCGCTACAGCACTGTTACTTGTTTTTCAATTGTATATTGATCAAATATAATTTTTTGTGCTTAAGTCTGGCATACAAAAAAAATATTATTAGATACATTTGCTAATATGAAATTATATAAATAATTGTTATTTGGTGCAAGTTCACAATTAAATATAAAAGGAATCAGGCAGCTTTCAATATAAAGAGATTAATACTCAATGGCGGGTGTATACAAAATACTTAAGTGAAATTGCTACAAAAACTCTTAAATAAGAGTTTTTTCATACGGATATGTTAAATTTTTTGGTGTCGTGATGGAGGCAATGAAAAGACAAGCGGAAAAACTTCGCCAACTGCTGCCAAACTCGAGCCAAGAATTACGTTTTATCTTTCCGTTTTGTGGTAGATTTTGTGGCTATATTTCTATATACTGGTATATGTCTGTATGTGTATAAATGTGCATGAAACAAACAAAAAGTGTGCTTCAGTCAACACGCCCATATGAACAGCCTGCCTGGGTCTGAACCGCAAACTGTTTGTTTTTGGCATGTGGAAAGTAGAACATAATTAATTCAAATTAATTACAATTTGTATGGAATTAGCGCTTGTGGCAAGCCGGCCCTCAAACAATCATGATGATGATAATGATGTCTATGCCAGCATTAGCTACACATATTTCAAGAGATTTTTATGGGCTTAGTTGTAAGTATGTTTAGTCCCACCCTTTGAATTACAATATGTTTTTGGCAAAATGCAAATTTTGTCTGACAAGCTACTTGAATTATGTCCCAGCACTGCGACTGCGGGTGCAACAGCCTTCAAATAATTTAGAGCATTTTAAACTTTAGCGCCTGCCCCGTCGCTGTCATTGTTTGTCTGACCCAATTAGCACAAAATTGCAACAACGTCATAAACTCAAGTGCGACACTCAATTGAAGGGTGGCTGAAATGGGTGACAGGGTAGAAAAGAGGCGAGCATTTGGTGTTGGGGGCATTTATAAATCAATTATGCAACGATTGCACGCTCATTAGTGTCAAACTCAATTAACGCTGTGACAGTTTTGCATGCTCCGCAGGACCAAAGGACCCACACTTCGCTCTAAGGGTTGCCTGTGTCAACGGTCAACTGAAGTTCACTTTGGTTATTGCCATTTTCAATACTTAACAAAAAACATCAATGGATTTAATGATTTAAATTTGAAACCAATCTATCGTCATTATCATTTCAGTATCACATTCAGCTGTTAGAGTAGGTAAAATCCAAAATATTTAGTTTAATTGTATATTGGAATGTCGACAATGTTATTTTTTCAGAATTTTTAACGAAAATATCTGGAAATAGGAAAAGTTTACAACTTGAAAGCCTTGAGTTAAGTGAAATTTATCTATGTTATCTGTAAAATAGATTCAAAAATTGTTGATATTCAGCGTTGCGTTTTGAAAGCTTCTGTTTTCGATTTATTCAATATCGCATAAGAAAGATCTTCTCCCTGGTGACCTTGGTGTTCACCCTGTGGCACCTTCACATTATAATTGCTGCATTTTGCTTGACTAAGCTGAACTTCAATGCTATCCAGTGAGTGAGTGTTGACCATTCAATTTAGCAACACAATGTTACAAGTAACTGAACAAATTTTTTTGAGCAAGACTTCATTGTAAGCTTTCGTGCCCAACAAGTATTTTATATATCATAATTGCAATCTTGCATAAATGCGTATGCCAGAGTTTTCTAGCACAATTACAGCGCATATGGCATTGCTGTATAGGTGTGTATGTGTATGTGTATGTGCACATATGTATGTGTGGATGGTTGAGTGTGTGTATTTAGTGTGTTTGTTTGTCCTTCGAATCACAATTTTAGTATGTGCCTTTTTTAATAGCATCGGTATCAACGGGCAACCCAGAGCAGACGTTGTTAGAACACGTGTATCTGTGTTGTCCACACTCACATCCACACTAACAAACATTGACACACACGCACACAAACACACACACCCACCCAGATACTGAGCAACGTCCGTGACACACTTGGCAGTAAGTGTGTGACAGTGTTGGTGTGTGTACTTTCCGTTGCATATCTCAATGTTTGCATCTGTGGCCAGGCCTTACCCCACTCGGCAAACAAATGTTGGCTATGCTTCTTGTTGTTGTTGTTGTTGTTATTGTTGTTGCTGTTGTTGTTATTGCTTTCCCTTAGCTACATCAGCAGGCAACGCATTGACACGCGTTTTGTTTGCAATGGACTGGACCCATATACCCCGAACCCCTCCCATCAACAACATATCAATGAGGTCAGTTTATACGGCTATGTTATTGCACATGTGTAGTCTGGGTTTTCTTCCAATTCATTGGCGCTGCTTTGATTTCTTTTCCCTGTTTTGTTGTTGCTGTTGTTTTTGTTTTTGTTGTCCACGTTTGCTCCATTAACACTCAATCATTAGCCGGCTATCACAGGCACTCGTGCATCAAATTAATTGCCAATGGAAATAACATCAATAACAATCGCGAACCCTGCCAAACAAGGCGGCAGCCAGCGACACGTCTTGGTCCAACGTGACCAATTAATTTTTGGCATCCTAGCGACAAACAATTAGCAAGCAAACCAATGCAATACCAACAACCATAAGAACAACAACAGCAGTCGACAATCATTTTACACTGGTGATCACAGTTACGAAATGGCAAGTCTTTCACAATAAACATAGCATATCCTTAGTTCGAAGTAAATGCAAAGAATGAATTCCCAAACAAAATAAAGATAATAATTTTTTGAAAACTAGAAAAGGAAATTTTTTTATCGTATTTGTAATTTAACATAACCATAATTGTGTTTATCAGTGTTACGCATCTGTACAAGGATATATTATGATGCTACTGAGCAAAGCACTTAGTGTTGCATGCAACCACAACCACGGACAAACATAACATTACTTGTACGTCTCGTTGAGACGTTGCAAACCAATGATCAGCTCATGGGTATGCGGCGTATGCGTAATATGCGGCGTATACATAATGTGCATATAATATTGCTAGCGTACTTTATATACTTTACGCATACCTATACAAATCGGAGCAGTTTAACATGTATAAGTGTGATAGGATTAGCTCGAAAAGTCCGCATGTTTTCAATGACATTGTGCTGAGACAAACAGCGCGTAAAGTGCATTTAAAATGGCATTATCGTGGAAATTCACATACAGGGGTAAATATCCTGTGATTGGGGCATTTATGCAAATAATTTTTTTTCACTCTCTCTCTCTCTCTCTCTATGTGCATTTTATGCGTTCTGGCGTTCAATTGGCTAACAATTCGATTTTATTTGATTACATTATTGTTCTGGTTTTTATGAGTTGAAAACTTTTTGCAGTAGCACGGCAAAGACAATTACGCTATCTGGTCAAAACGTTTTTTACATATATACCTGGTCATGATCCAAGCAGGGCCTTAAAGAATTTATGTGTATAAAATGCCATGGTGAAGGCTTTGACTTAATTAACAGTAAATTTGTGTGCAGCCTGGCCTTTCATAAAACTGTTAAGACAAAAGCAAATTGCCACTAAATTGGCACTTAAGGAATTTTGCTGAGCTGGCTAACAGAATGTCCTCGTTACTATACTCGTTGTCTGGCTGCTATTACTTCAGCGTTTATACCGGCAGTCAATTAAAGTCCAACTGATGTTTAACAATTTAATTACGAAAGTTAACAAGTTTAAGTTGAACTGGCAGCAGCCGGCAGCTGTAAGCTGCTAGCCCCATGCTTCGAGCTGTGTGTCGACAATTCAATTGGCCAAAATGGAAAGTGTTGAACAAAATATGCCAAAGGCAGCACAAAATTTATACAATTTTACCGCTGTCAGTTCAAGCAATCGTATTTCGAAAATTTGAATCAAATGTGTGTTCTGTGCACAAAGTGCAAACAGCATTGTGATTAAATAAAGCTATAACTATAGATATTTGTGGGTTTTGTAAATGCTTTAAGTCTAGCACTAACTAAGAATTAACACAAACTTTCTTTAATAAGAATTCCTAATTAATTATTTAATATAATATTGTGTGATTTTAAGTAAATTTAATAAATTAAATTCAACAAATTGGGTTTACAAAATAGATCTTAAATTATTACTCATAGATCAAAAGATTGTGAATTTGTGGCTGCTTACCTTGGCTAATTTCTTATTGTGGCCATTAATATTTTTTGGGCCAATTAATTGCAACTTTTTGACGCACAAAGGCTGCTTTGATAAGCGTCTTTCAAATTGTGTGTTCGTCTAATTATTGTGAATTTGCTGCGCTGTCGAGCATTTTGCATTTTGCGTTTTGCATTTTGCATTTAGTTAGCTTTTTTGCTGGTATTTTTTGTTAGCTTCTTTTGGCTTGTTGTTATTTTGCTTTTAAATTGACTTTCATATTTACGTGGCAGCTGCATTTGCGCTATTTTTAATGAGTTTTTGTTGCATAGAAATGGCTGAGAAAATTGTTGTTCCCTGTTGGCTGTTTGGTAAAGTTTACATGCTCGACCAGCGGCTACTGGCAGACAGAATGAGAGAATGACTGAATGATTGACTGACTGACTGCTTGACTGCTTGACTAGTTGACTTGCACTTGAGGCACTCGAAAAACTAATCAGCGTCGGAAAAAATGCGCCGAGTGGCTTGGTAGTTTTGCGCTGATTGTGTTGCTTTAACTTCCAGCTTTTAATACTCTTACAATGGGTATTATTATAATTGTGCCAAGATGAGTAAAGACTAATGGCAATAATAATGCATTTTTTATAAATATATATATATGTGTATCCTAGATCCGGGAGACACTGATAAAATCCTTTATTCATGAAAATAATACATGAATGTTAAAAGAGATTTTCATAGTAGAGTAGTTTTTCTTAAAGCACACATACGAGTATACCATTTAAGTTTGTTGTCGAAAGGGTATTAAAGCATCATCTAGCCCTGCTTAACTGTTCTATATAAACAATTTTTTCTTATGCTCGTTGGCCAAGTCTTTAGAACATAATTAAGACTGTTGCAAGCAAGTTGAGCGTGTTTAATGAGCATGCCAGGCCCAGGAACATCGTTTGTTTTTGCAAAAACTTTTGGTCTAGCTACAGAAATTTTTGGTCAGCTTTGGACTTGACTTGGGGGGGCTCGTTACTTATCTTGTTCATTTCCTTTCAGTGCACTTTTGTATTGCATTAACATGGTCATTATCCGGTGTTATCCGTTTGCCTTTGCATCTAATGTTTTAGCCACTTTCAGAGCTGTTTTTTATTATAAATTATGTAAGCTAACGGGTAGGTAGTAGGGGCTGGCGTTTTGTGTCCAAGTGTTTTCCTGCCGCTATGTTCAATTGTATAGTTCTAAGGTATTGTTATAGTTGCTGGCCCAATGTACTTCTATCTATTGTCTGCTATGTTTTTCTTTACACCTCTGCACTCGCATTCAATGGGATAATGTGTTAAAAGTTCCGTTCATGCTTCAATGCCTTTCTGCCCGCAAGTGAATATCCTGGAAAATGCCGCTCCTTTTTCCTACACTCACCAGCTTTTCGCATTTCATTTTCATTATAGGCACTTGACTGCACAAAATTATTCTTTCACCTTTCCAGGAGGCTTACAAGTAAATCTAGCTTATTAGCAAGTGCTTTACACTGTCGTTTTTTGTCTTATCGCATATAAAATTTTACAATTAATTACATTTTAAGGCATTTTCAGTTGAATGCAGAGAATATTTGCTTGCAATTATGCATGAAATGTGTGGCATGTAAGTGCATCTGTTAAAACTGGTAAAATTAAGTTTAAATTTTCAAATATGGATAGATAATAAATCATAAATTGCATTGAACATGGAATATTGTAATATTTTTGACATTTTTGACCCTTTTTAGCTTTGGAAAGTAAAAACAAATATTATAGTAGTTTACCAAAATAAAAATAATGTTACACTTATTTACATTAATTGCCACAACATTTGTAAATTCCATTTAAAATATTTAAGAGAATGTCTGCAGTGCACTGCTGAAATCTAAAATTGAATTATTGGCAAATGCGCTTTTTTTTAAATAATAAATAACAAAATTATACATCTATGTATATAGAGGCGTGCATAATACATATCAGTAGGGCGATTGTTTATATAGCATAAATAAAAACTATGCACTAACGTAACTGCTTGAAACAAGGGCATAGAATATTCGACTTGACTGTTCTGAATATGTTAGTTTCGCCATTTTCCCATTATTTCTGTGTTCGTTGTGTAGTTGTTAATGTAATTACAACAAAAAGCGTCGAAGTATAAAAACAACGAAACTGTTAGGACACTATAACGAGAGTAACTTAAAAAGTTTTCAAGCAACTTTAATGAGTTTCATTCTTTTGCGTGGGTGACATTTAACCTGTAATTCAGCAGTGGGGATACCATATTGGAAATGGTCGTATTGTGATACGACTTGTTTGCTATACACGAGTGAGTTGGTGAGTAATTGCGCGTGATTTGAAATCAACTTTAATCAAACGTGTGAATAACAGAGTCGAGACTCGAATGGAGCACTGGGGTAGCCTGGGGTGGGAATAGCAAACCCGAAATTGTATTTAAGCTGCACTTCTCGTTGCCGCTTTTTCTTTGCTTTCACTCAACTTCGTTTATTTTGTAGCTTGTTTTGTTTGCTGGTGCTAAATGTCAGCGATGCAATTAAATTGGGAATAGGCGACTTGGATGAAAAGGAGGGTGTAAGGCGGATAAGGATGCTGCTGAAGAGGAGCATGAGTTGGAGTATGCTTGGCCAGCTTGGTGCTTGGCGTGTTATAAAATTATGATGCTAAATTGGATTTAAAAGCAGCTCCAGAGCTTCTTCGACCCGGGCCTGCAGAAATGGGAGCACCATTAGCGACGCTTGAATGTCGTTAGTCGTGTCCTGTGGCTGCTGCATTTGATAAGTTTAAAAATTGTAATTAAACTGCGTTTGTTGTCATTGCATTTATAAATAATTATAATAATAAATATTGCATAATAAGGCGGACGCCAGACGTTCATCCCACAAAGGAAATGAATGGAAATGAATAAAAGGCAGTCACAGGCTGGGGTCCCAGGTCCTGCCAACGGCAACGAGGACAGCCACAGTAACGGCAATGGCATCGCCAACGAAGTTGTTTTATTTATAACTATTAAAACTTTTGCAGAAAACTTCATAAAATGACGTGCGAAAAACAGTGCGCAATGAATTGAAAGAAGAAAGAAGGAAAAATGTATTGAAATCAAGAAAAACAGAAGCGTGTCTCCCCATACATTGACTGAAAGGTTCAGCGCCTCGTGCTGAAAAGCTTTTGGCTTGGTCCAAAACACTTTAATTAAAGTGAAATGCAAACATTTCAATTAAGTCCCGGGCTAAGCTGATTTCAATCTGACTAAAAGGGATAACTTCCGGCAGGCATTTTGCCTTTTGCTGTCGCCTCAAGGGTCGCAACTCCTTGCTTCTGCTCGTTTCGTGCGTGTCTACAAAGCTCAAATGTTAGCTAAGCACAATTAAAAGGACGTTGCCATTTGTTGATGACGTCGATTCTGACAGGCCGAGCGGAGCGATTGACATTTATTGTGCATTAGCCAGGCTCCAAGTTCGTTTCCCCCAGGCCAAGTTGCTCATACGCCACGTTAGCCACAAATTTAATTATGCGTTGTATAAAAAAGAGAAGAGAACAGAACAGAACAGAAGAAAAATCAAGTGCCTTTTGTTACAAAGCCAAGTACTGACCCATCCCGGCCACCAGTTTATTTTATTTTCCAATTAAGTAAATTGCTTAAGCCAGCTGGGCTGCTCCCTCATTATATAAATCACGTCGGGTTAGGCCCTGAACAAAATATTTTGACCATCGATGATGGAGCCGTCACACATCAATAATGCAGACAAACCCCCCAGTCCGTCAAGTATAGCATTGCCCAAGTCATTTAAGTTTGGTTTGCACTTCCACCCTCCTCTGAGTAAAACTAATCGTTGCTTTGTGCCATTCTTAGTTGGCTTCTCGTATTTGAGTATTTTATTGAGAGATCCCAGACTTCTACTTGTGTATATTGTACACAATATACTTATGTGTGGCTTTAATTGATTTCCTGGAAAAACTCTAAGCGCATTATTAGACAAGCCTCAGAGTCAGCATATCTAATGATTAGTGCTTTTGTATGTGAGCCGAAACAATTTCGATTGTTTGGCTCTCTTCAATTTATATTACATGACCTGACATTGTTAATGTCGTTTTTATGTCGACCTTTTAACGAACTTAATCGATAATGTCTGCCGATGGGCCCAATTGTAAACGCCTGATAATCTTAACAACCTAAGCTAAATGAGCCAAATGAGATATGGCGACATTTTCTATGTTAATACGAGTGCGAACTTATTGAATTTGAGTCTTTAAGCAGAATTGAACAGAATTGAATGAACACCTAATTCTTGTTTATAAGTAATAACAGTATTCTCATCGTCATAATCAGTTTAAAAGATCACCCATTCTGGGCTAGATACAATTTGTAAACATATACGAGTACATTCAAAGCAAATCTCATTTACTTAATAAATAATCACATGAAACTCATCTTTCAATAAATGATTCAATATTTGAATGTGACTTTGAAGAGGCTCTTAACTAAGACTCTCCACTAAGCCGAGAATATAATGGAAACATAAAATGTGCAGAGCTTTAATAATGGAAATAACGAATGGTTGACATGCCAATCAATCTTGAAATTTGGTAATTGAATGGAACTTACGGTTAGTCAGTTGTTAGAGATATTAACCATTTATTCAATACTACCATGGCACATGTGTTTAAATATTCAAAATAAAAATAAAAAAACCATACAAGAGTGTATAAAGAAAACAGGTAAAGCCATATTCTGTCACATTAAGTACATATGCAAATGTAAGTCAAAAGAAATATTATAGCAAGTCATTAAGCCGAAATAGAACCATTTATATATTCGACAGTAGCTCAGTAGCTGTAATGGAATTGCGGGGTCAGTGAGTAAGAGTCTTAGAAGCTTTTATTTATTTAAATGGTGTGGGGTATAACAATTTAATACAAGCATATCTTAATTAGATTCATAAGGTGAACGTGCTACTTTGTTTTTCAATTGCTCTATGTATGGCTCATAATATTGCATAGAGTTTAAGCGTTGCTAATTAGATTAAGTGAAGTGTCAAATTTAGTGCGTTTCACTTTTGCCAGCAAGTTGTGTGCGCTTGAAGTGCACTTCTGCGCAAGCAGCCAGCCGGCAGTAACAGCAAGTGTAGCTACAAAAGCAACAACTATTACAATACAACATTTGTTTCCAATTACAGGCAGTCTAAAAGCTGGCAGCGTAGGAGGCGTGGCATGCAGAGCTGCCAATGTGGAGGGGAATTAACTGGGACAACAACTTTAAAAGTACAAGCCAAGTGCACGATTGAAGAGCACAAACCAGAAACAATGCAAAATGTGATGTCAGCAACAGCAACAGTAAAAGCAACAGCAACAGCAACTGCAGCAACAGCAATAGCAACGATAAAGACAGTAAAAACGAGTCAACAACAGCTTAAAACATAATACGCTAAAGACAGTCAAGAGTTAAAGAGGAGCGGAAGAGAGGGTATCTGCTGCTGTTGCCACACTGTGTGGCAGGCCGTAACTAAAACAAAGCGTCAGTAGTACTATGATGTACTATGATAATCTTTGTTGTAATTAGTAAACGGATGTCTGACAAACTGCATACAGCATGAATCAAAAGCTGAGCTGGGCGTTTATGGCGGCCAAAGCGGAAACGAAAGAGCAGGCCCAATAAAACCGTAACAACCTACGGCAAAACGGACTAAATGTTTTTAAAACAGCAGCAACAGAAATTGCAACATCAGCAACAAATGCAAAACAATTGGCTGCAACTACGATCATGTGCGACGTTGAGAAGGTGTTCAAAAGCAATCAAATTGATGACAACGACGATGAGGATCAGGATGAACAGGAGGAGGAGCAAGAGCAGCAGCACCTCAATGTTGCCACCGCAGCCATCAAATCCACTCCAAACAGCAATACCTCAAAACGTTGCCTAAGCCAGCTGCTCAAGCTTTTGCTCTCATCACCGGGTCTGGTGCTACTAGTCACTGGCTATTCCGTGTTGGGGGCACTGATCTTTCCACTTCTGGAAGCACCACAGGATTTAAGGAAATCAGCGGCCATTGCCAAGAGTCGGGAGGATTGCTTGCGCGAACTCTGGATCATAACAGGTGAGTGAGCACCCAGTTGTTTTGTGTTTGCCGCATTTTCATAATTTATGCACAAGCACACAAATTTTGCCGCACTGACCATAAATATTGCAAGTTTGTGTAATTTACGCATGATTTGCTGTGTAAAATGGGGTAAAATCTACACGCGAGTGCTTAAATTCTATTAATGGCAATTAATGTTAAACAAATATCAATAAAACCTTTTAATGGCTATTAAATCCACTCCCACACACCATGACCATCCAATTTCTATTACATCAAACTAAACACTTAAAAGAACGGGAGGTGTTATCCATTCTGTTTTAATGTTTGTCACGTATTATCTTCGAGATACTATTTACTATTTCATATAGAATTACCAGAATATTAAAAATGTACACAACCAATATAAACAAACTCGTAACTGGACACAATAAAACATTTAAAATGTTTGCATGGCCAAACATTTGGCTGGCCACTGGAAATAATTTTGCGAATTCACGCGAATTCCTTTGTGTTGCGAGACACCACTCGCATAGTTGGTTATTATGTGGCATTTTGTCTCTGTTAGTTGGTTACTGTGATTTATTTTAAATTAATTACTTTGTCATTGCCATTACAGCTGCCACTGGCACTCAATTTGTATGGCAAGTATTATTAAGGTGCAAAATAATTTTCCTTTTCTATGTACTAATAGCTTCCAATTTTATTCAGTCGGCAGTGTGGGTGTGTTTGCGTGTGTTTATGTGTATGTGTGCGTGTGCAAGCTTATGTTGATTTAATGAAAATTTCCCATCATAAATAAACTAATTAATTTACGCGCAGTTTGTGTTTGAGAATGACGCACCTGGCGTATGATTAATATCGAAGACAACGCGTTTAATGATGCCGAGCATCTCGGCTCTGCTCAGTTAAAATTTTTGCAATTAGCTAGTTAATTCATTTGACAAATTTGCGAAATGCAATCCCTTATGTACTGACAGACAAATTTAATTAATAATTATAATGCTGTCATTACGTGCACTTAGCAACATATGGAAACCCAATACACAAATTCTGTAATATAATTACAATTGGTTACGTTTGGGTCCAATAACTTTGTGGAACTTAAGCAGATATTGGTGATGAACAACTAATTTGGCTTAAAGTTCTTAAATTGATCAAAGTAGAATAAAATTAAGCGAAATAAACCTATTTCAAAAATTATGAATATTCGTTTAACGCAAGTCTTAATTTAGTATATTCAATCCATATATAATTCAATAATTTTGCCCCTTACGAATCATAGGTTTAACAATTCTATTTAAACTTTTAAATTAATTAAACCATGTTACAGAAATTTAAAGTTTAGGCCAAAGAAATTTACAGCTCCTGTAGTTTGAAATTGAGCACTATGCACAAGATTATTTTTCACAAATAGTCACGAATAGTGCTTCTGCATTCTTTTTTTTACCAAGAAAGTAAATGCTATGAGCACTTTCGCATTCATTTGCTATTAAAGTGAATACAGACTGACGAGTGTATTCTTCGAGAAGTACCTCTCCGTAAACATGAGATACATTTGTTTTGGTTCTTGCATTTGGCAAGGATCTTCCCACAAAAGCTTACAGTATTGAGTGTTTCAATTCAACTTAAATATATGCGAGAGGTTGAATTGTGAACTCGCTGAGGCCTGAGGCGTAGGACCAGCCAAGGCCAAAAAGGGCGTCAAATGGGAGGGAGCATGGCGATTGTTGTAGTATTTCTGTTGTTGTTGTTGCCGATGTTGTTAACAAGCCTTGGCAGCTACCTCTGCAACTTGGTAGAGAGGAAAAATCAAATGCGAACAGCGCCTCAAGAAATTTTGCTCGAAAGTCTAGCAAAAATCAATGAGATGGGGGAGGCAGAAGACGGGCGCTTGTTGTCAAGGGACTTGCAGGAGGTTGAGAACGTGCAAAGTGCGACACTTGACAATGCAGCCAAAGGTCGATTCGATTGTGTAGGTTAAAAGACAGAGGTTATCGTTGCACTTAACATGAAAATTGCATAATAACCAAGATTTTGTGTTCTTACCTTTTTCTTTTTGTTGACTAGCAATTGGCCAGGTTGTCTTAGACGCCACTGTACTTAACCTTATCAAATTACACTGACCTAATTGTTCAATTACTTTTCAGAGAAACTAAACGTTCTATATGAACGCAATTGGACGATGCTGGTTCATGAGCAGCTGCGTCGTTTTGAGGGCTCCATTGTTGCTGCAACACGTCCAGGTGCATCTGTTGCAACAGGTCAACTTGCAAGTGGCAGTGGCAGTGCCAGTGCCAGTGCTTTAGGCCATTTTGGTTATGATGCTGGCGACACGCAAAGCTGGACATTTAGCGAAGCTCTGTTGTACTCGGTGACTGTGATAACGACCATTGGTAAGTTAATCAGAAAGAAATTACAATTCTGAGCTTCTTCTAACGATTAACTGTTTATAATGGCCAACAGTTTATTATTGCGCTGCTGTGGGAAGTATTTCAACTCATAGCAGTTGCGCTGTAACATCTAAAAATATTTACATTGCTGTGGGCTAAATATAAACACGCCTGACGCTTGCTAGACAAACCGAAGACAAGCAGCATGTGTATTATGTATTCGCCAAGTTGGCTATGCCATAATATTTGCATTTGGTTAAAGACTGAAATGCGTAGTCTGCAAGAATGTAGCTCTGTATAGATGTTGTTCAGTTTAATGGGCCGCACAAATACTCTAGATAATCAAGAGCAGTTAAAGGACTTTACTCAACAATGTGAACTAAATTTTGGAATAGAATTTGTACACCAAAGTAAACTAACCAGAGCTTATGGAGTGTACTAGTTTGCGTACTACTTATTTATAGTTTAAACAGCTCAATATATATTTGGTTTAAGTTGTACGTCCGTGTGTATAAAAGCAAAGAGACTTCCCGCTCAATCGCCAGCAAATCGAATACAAGCACAATTTTAAAGATTTTATTTTCAATTTACTTGTTTGCATATTAGAGAAACAAATGACGTATAATTACGAGTATTATTTACTGAAAGCATTTTCCTTCTTGAGAATATGAACGAACTTCAATATCGTTAAGTTTCAATCATCTGATTGTATATTTTTGCCATTTTTACATCTGACATATACCAATTATTATAAAAAATCCAGCGTTATTTCTATAATCAACAAGGTTATGTATTTCTATATTTCACAGAGTTAAGCTCTTTATGAAACTCAAAGCTCAGCTATATTTATTTTTGTTGTTAGCATAAAATATTTCTATTTGTTATCATATCACTTATTCAGGCCATGGCAGTTTGACGCCACGCACAGCCGCTGGCAAGCTGGCAACGATATTCTATGCTCTCATCGGGGTTCCATTGATGCTGATGTGTCTGTCCAGTCTGGGAGCGCTGCTTGCCGATGCGTTGCAGTGCACCTATATGCGGCTTTGCTGTCAGCTGCAGCGTGGAGCCAGCGGGGATAAGAAGGCATCCATTGCGACACGGACGCCAAAGATGACGACAACTATGACAAAGCGACGCCGTGAAGCTGGCAATGGGGTAAGTCAAATATGGCATATGCTTGATAATATTTAACTGCTGAATAATAGCTGTCGTTGGGTTAAATTTCGAGTTGTGAACTGTGAACTGTGAACCGAGCAGCTATTGCAACTATATAAAATTGACTTTTTTATGGAGTTTAATTCGATTGCTTTGGGCATTAAGAAAGTTGTTCGCATTGTTTGGCTGTCAGAGTTCTCACTCAGCTGCAATAACTATGAACTGTTCTTGAAATCTTGGCTAAAGTTTTGCTGTGTATTTGCTTCCGCCACACCCCGCTCAAGGCTCAACTTCTTTTCACCATTGTTGCGTATCCTGCTCATGGCCACAATTTTGGCAACTAGATCAAAACTTTCACTGTTCACATTTTTGGACTTAAACTTTTTCCTCTTACTAAAGCTATTTGTTTCTCTTAAATTTTTGTTTTTTAACATTTTTTTTGCGATTTTTACAACCAGCTGTTAACTGTAGTTACTTTATAGCTAAACTAAGTTTTACAGTTTAAGTTGCAATTCGTTGATGGAGTATGCTAAATTCTTTAGAATGCAGATGGTTTATTTACTAGGTATCAAATAAATCCAATATATATTATATATAATATATTGTTATTACATGTTTAGTTTAATTTATTTTACCAATTTCGGTGTAAATATTCTATGAGTGTAAACAATAACTTATTTCAAATATATTTCAATATTTTCCATTATTTAACTAATTAATTAATATACTAATTTAATTAATGTAATTTGAATTTAATACTCTATTAGGTCAATATTGAAAGTTTCTTCATTATGTTGGCTGAGACTGTTCTTTTTGGTATTTGACTATTCTTTTTGCATGCTACATCTGGCAAACTTGGGGAAATGCACTCACATTTTGCAGTTGTATTGTACGAGTATATCAAAACAGCAAACGAGTTTTAATTAAGACAACAGAAACCTTTTAAGTTTTGAGACCCATTTGGGATGGTTGGTGTTTGTTGGCTGGGGTTTTGTTTGGTTTTTAACATGAACGGAAACTTTGTAATTGATTTGAGCAAAAAAACGCAGAGAACTTTTCTTTTTTTTTTTTTTTTTGGGATCGTGTTACAGATTGTGGGCTGTCCAGAATTTTCAGGTTTTTCTTTTGTTTCCTTCAACTTTGGCAAATCAGGCTATGTTTTTATTTACTGTGATAACAAAAAAAGTTGGCTGTCGCATTTGGTCCGCACGCCATATACATATATAATTTGTAGACCCAGTTAAAATGCGGGACCGAGCCCCATGCCCTTTATTTGCATGTTTTGTGCATTCGTGCATAAGTTTTGTAAGTCATTTGTTTACCATCTACAAGTACTACTGACATTTTTGTTAAGTCCTGCGCTATGAATTCCGGTTGTTTGGGTGTATTATTGGGGTTTGTATATTTGGTCCCCAAGCTCTAAAAGATACAGGTAGCGAGGAAGTGAGAGAAAACAAATCAATTTTATGACAACATTTTTAATATACTGCACAGCGAATTGCATGAACTTTGTATTGAAAATAATTTAATCGATTAAAAATTTAGGTTTAGATTTATATAGATTTATATAGAAAGTCAGGCAGCCGTAAGCATTCGACAGTGAGAATGCGGTTATTAAGATTCCAGCCATAGTTGCAATTTTTAATTTACCAATAAATTCAATGCTTAAATGCATAATTATGTAGGAAATGAGAGAGGAGAATTTTACACAATACCTCAAATAATATCTCTATAGTTTTTTCATATTTAAAAATACTGATATTTTGATTTTATAAATTAAATTAACTTACTCTTTTTATTTAAAGCTTTTTATATGCGTGTTTACATTGCAAAAGTTTATTCACCATCGGCCACCATATTTATATATTTTATTCGCTTGTTTGTTTTGGTTGTGAAAATTTCTGTTTAATTGGCAATTGCTCAAAATAATAAAATAAAAAATCAAATGAAAATGAAAATGGACATGAAAAAAAATATAAATAAATTCTCTCTGAAACGTGCGAAGGTAAATAAAAATGTATTGTGGTCAGCGGTTGGCAAAAGTGTTGAACCACAAATGATTTTAAATGCAGCGGTAGTGTGTTCATCATTTCAGTTGATGCAAGAATAAAAGCGCTTTTGTTGCAATTCATTAACATTTACTTTGCCTCATTTTTAGAAAGCAAATTTGCTTAATGGACCCGTTCTGCATAAAAGTGAACTATGTAGCGCCAACATCCTGTGGATGCTGATTTTAATGAAAAGAAACTTTGGCTGTTATCGCCAACGAGTGGCAACAGTTTCTTAAAGCTTTGACAATTTAAGTCCACCCCGAAAACTTTGACGTAACTTGCAGTTCGACTTTGGTCAAAAATTACTCATAAATTTGAAGTTGAGAGTGAGTGAGGACCAAGTTAAGTAAATTAAACGAGTGGCTCTCTTAACTTTAAAAATATTCGTAGTCTGCACCAAAAAGTTGGCCAAATGGCATTGCAAATTACTCGGTCAGGCTAAAAGCATGCAATAACTTTTCATTTCCGCTGTTTAGTTGCACACTGAGAAATGTAATTGATTTTTTTATGAGCCGCAGTGGAAAAGTGCGGCTGACATAACTTTCTGTTGTGCTATTAATGGAAAGGATGTTGCTACATATATAATATATAAAGTAAACAAGTAAATTATTTATAAGCTCTCTAAACAAATTTTTAACTAATAGAAAACAGTCTACTTTACCTAATGTTAAACATAAACATAATAAAGTCAATCAGTGAGATTACATTAATTTGAATATACTATTCTTGTGACAAACACTCTCTGATATTCAAAATACCACAATATATATTTAATTTTAACAGCTATTATTTAGTTTTTTTTTTGCTTTATATTAAATATATATTGTGTATAAGTTTTCAATATACATTTCAATATTAAATACTTTTGTGAAGTTTAAGTTTAAGTTCAGTTAATTTATTGCAACGTGTTGTACCCCTTCGATATGCGCTTTGCCACTTTAATATTGTTATTACCAAGTAAGTTCTTAACCTATTTTTAGAGACTGAGTGTTTGTATATGTTCGCAAGTTGTTTAACAAGTTTCTTGCATTTGTGGCACAGCCTGAGGATGCAACTTGTGTGAAGTTCTTTTTTGTGCTTGGATCGAAAAGATATCCAGTTCTTGTGTTACTTATATCAAAAGGCATTTAACGACTCATTAGGGTTTAATTTCATCAGAGTAAATCACAGCTGTTACGTTTGAAATGGCAACCAAGTGTTTTGGACCTTAACCTTCGACCCTTTTGACCAACCACACACGGACACACGGACACACGGACACACATACATGCATGCA
Source organism: Hirtodrosophila caputudis (assembly GCA_037075125.1). Lineage (NCBI taxonomy): Eukaryota > Metazoa > Arthropoda > Insecta > Diptera > Drosophilidae > Hirtodrosophila > Hirtodrosophila caputudis. The sequence goes on along the minus strand of JBAMCO010000055.1, from coordinate 4,332 downwards.
CACACACACACGAACGCAGGTTTCAGATTTGCTACGATGCCTCTCGCAATGGCAATTGATAATCCTTGTGGTTTACGCTAGGGATGCACGTTCATCGGTTGAATTATTATCAGCATGTTGACCGCTGACATTTCGCCTTCTGATAATGTCCTTGCCGTTGGTTTAGTCGTTGCCTTTTGCAATTATCATGAAACACACTGTGAATGGTTTTTGGAGCAACCGCAAAGTCACAGTGGCATGGCATATCATTTATGTGAGTTATTGGTGTGCTTGTGTGATTGCCTTGGCGTATCATCATGATGGCACAGAACCGCAACTAACATGTTGGCAACATGACAACGCTGCGCATAGCATGAGGCAGCAACCACAGACAACGTTCGATGCGATGCCACGACAAGGACCTAGAATAAGGACATTAACTTGGATGTGTCATTCATTCAAGCTGCCAAAACTTGGATGTGTAAATTACAATTTTATTTACATTTTATAGCCATGTTGAGGATTTTGTAACAAAATTAGGGGTGAAATCTGAAAACCACTTAAAATATTGGCAAAGTTGTGGTCTGCTCTAAAAAAGGGTTAGGTATTTGTTCGTAATTAGAAACAAACTGTATAAAATGCATAAACTTCACAAAATGTGTGTTAAGTTATTTGAAAAATTAAAACGAAAATTAACCTCAATTTATTCATCACGTTTTCATTATTATTCAAGTTTAAATTTGTTGGTTGTCAGACAATATATCAGAATGGAACATGGCAGATCAGTGAGAATTCTGATCTAGTTTGATTAATATCAGACTAATATAGCTTACAATTTCCATAGAAATATTATCTCTATATTATTGCTTTTGGGATATTGATCAGATAATGTGATCGAATTCGATTAACCGATTAACGCCAAAGGACAATATCTCATATCTCTTCCAAACAAATTCATTTAGATCATTACATCGGTATGTCCAACATGATAGTTCATTTATGTTGGTCATGTTCAGTTTGTAGGTGCGTGTTTTGAATTAATTAGAATTCATTTTCTTTGAAAAGAATGTGAAAATTTGAAATTTGCCACTTCTCAGTAATAATATTATTGTACATTTACTTTTAGGCCAATTGCAAGGGCTGTAAATACGATGCGACTAACAGCGAGACGAGCCTGAATGAATGCTATGAATATGGTCAAAAGACAATGGCAACCACAACGACAGCAAGTATTAAACATAAGTTGTCTCTGGAACAAGGCGAAGGTGGGTAACAAAAGAAAGTCTACATTTTTTTTGGCTGAGTATTGAGGGAGGGTAGAGTCCGGGGTTATAAATTGTATTGTCAGCATAACAATTGGCAAGTCGTTAATCAACTTTCGTATGTCCATTTTACTGGTGTTGCCATTGTCCTGCGGTCAGCAGATGCCTGTCAATTGTTGCGCAATGCAATGCCAAGCAAGTTGAATCAGCAGCAACAGCAACAACAGCAGCAGCAGCAGCAACAGCAGCAGTTTTACCAACAGCAGCAGCAGCAGCCGGATGTCATGCTAATGACAACAACAACGACTGGCAACACATTGCTGAAATATGCACCGTTGCCGCAACACCAACACCAACAACAACAGCAGCAGTCAATGCATTATATAAACCCATCGCAAACACACGCAGCACAGCAGCAATTATCGACAGCAACATTGCCACGCCAACAGCAACAACATCCACCGAATTTTGTCGCCGTGCCTAGCAGCATGCTGCGTTTCAGTGCTACACCACCAATACCATTGTCAGCAGCTGGCCACCCCCCGCCAAATTGCTTTGCTCCAGCCACTGCCACAATATACTTTCCCTTTACCTCCGGTCCAACGAGCAGTCCGGCCCATGGCCCTACCAGCAACTGCCAACAACCGCTGCTCAAGTATCATACGATACATTTGCAGCCCGCCGCCAAGCACCAGCATCGTCTGCTCACGGCGGTCGATGCAACTGCTCTAGCAACAGCTCCAACAACAGGGCACAATTCCGATCTGGCTGCAACGACTACCACGCTGGAAGCTATCACATTGCCACCGCCACCAGCCTATCAAACGGCTAACATGCATGGTGAGTACAGAAGTTCAAGCCAAATATATATTTGATTGTGAATATAATAAGTTCCAGAAATAACACTAATGTATTGCTATGAATTCCTAGAACTTATTTTCATTACGATAGTAATGTCATTTGAAAACTATGCTGATTCAATAAGAAGACAAAGGATCTGAATAAATATTTTCATTCCACAATTAGAAAAGGAAGCAAATATTTGATGTCTTTGAATATCTTTTATAATTGTTTCGATCAGTTTTTATTCGATCCTGATCATGGTGATGGGGTGTTGAATATGGCTTCGAGCTGTCAAGGAATACCCAGTTTCTGATTGGAATACTGTTGCAATCTCGAACTAGAGCAAAAGCTATTCAATCTTATTATTCGACGACATGTCATTGCACATACCTATGTCTTTAAAGTGTATGTCGTAAGAGATTTCACTCAGTTGGAAAGAGCATTGGTAATCATCAATCATACAGAACGCTGTTCTTTTTGTGCATGTGTGTGGGTGCGCGCGAATAATTATGCAACAATTTGTTGCAAGTGCCACGCTGACGGCATCATTATCATTATAATCATCATTATTAACAAGCAGCACAACAATAAGAGCAGCGTGTTAAAATGTCAGAGTTAAGCAGGCATACTTGGTGTATTGGCCTTTTACACGTTGCAGGAACGTGGGCAAGAGGGAGTGAGGGAGAAAGAGATGCACACACACAGAGAAACGGCGACATTAAAAGTTTTCAACTGCTGCCGCATGATGGCGTCATGGCAAGGACACGACAAGGACAACAGGGAAAACATGTACTTAAGCAAGGCGAGACATGTGCGACAGTTTTATTGACAATAATGATGACTTGCCACTTGCCGCTTGCCACTTGTCACTCAAACGACGTCAGCCTCCTGTCCACGGATAGTCATGTCGGCAAACCATTCCCTCCCCTTCTTCTGCCACTACCTATGTGACGTATCAGCTGCATGCAAAACTCATTAAACTTATTTAACTTTCGTTGCTGTACTGCGAGCGTTGAGCACGTGACGGATTTACACAAGTGACGACAACTCACTGTCGTTTTTGCTCCATTGTGGGTTTTGCTCCTCCTTTGATCCTTATGAAAATTACTGCAAAATTACAGTCAATATGTTAATAAAGCTGCATCGATTCCAATTTCAATATGCGCGTTAATTATTTCAGCTGTCCACTTAAAAACTTATAAACTGCTGGCTATTGTCCTGGTTAGTAACATTTTCAGTTCCTTTTAAGCTATCTCTTCCTGTCTCAGTGGTAAACCACGCCATTAGCGCTACAAAAAGTTCCAACAAACTGCCAACCAAATTGCACCCAGCCAAGTACAAAATGCATTCAACACTCGTAACGAATGTGGGTGGGAGTGTGAGTGGGTGTTGTGTGTTGTGTGTGTGTGTGTGTGTGCGTTTGTGTGTGTGTGGTTCTGTGCGGCGTTCAAGTTTAAGTAAATATTTCCAAATTGGCCATGTCCTGTGCTAACCACAGCACAACGCGTTCATCGCGTTTTGTCAGCAGCTGCTACTCTAAGTGAAAGATGCCATTACACTTGCTTCCTTCCGGTTTGTGCTTCCTTTTTCAGTGGTCAGTCAACTCTGAATTTTTGATTTTCTGGATTGTTGGAAAAGTTGAACTGAACTTAAATAAATAAAATATAGTTAACTATTTGCCACTTCACACATTTGTTTAAGGGACAGCATTTCATTTTCCCAAAAATATGATTCAGTTCTTGACAAATAACCCTTCTTTATTTTGCATTACAGTAGAATCAAATATTAAAAACGATTCATATAATATTAGTTATTCCCATATATTTGCATATCAGATTCAATTCAAATAAATCTTAAACAATTAACTAATTCAAATATATTTACCATCTCGGAATACCTGGTTTTCAGCAGTGGAAGTTTAAATCTCAATCTCATTCCATTATATTTATGTTCTTAATCATTTAAATATTAAAATTATTTATTGTGCTGCAGTATTTACAAAACATGGCAACCCTAAAAACTCCAGAGTTAGTTGTTACCCTATTTGCCTTCCAACAGCTGTCGCCAAACTTTTGCTGGCAAATTTGAAAACCTGCCGCTTCAACATTGTTGCACTTCGCCATGCAAAACTTTTGCAAACGCAAAACAAATAATTTTTACTAAGTATAAGATATATGTATATATATATATATATATATATATATATATATATATATATATATGTATCCTCTCTCATACACACATATAG
>JBAMCO010000054.1:2441-23084 GCA_037075125.1 Hirtodrosophila caputudis | reverse complement strand
GAATATTGAAGAATATGCCATTTGAGATATATGTACCTAGGGGTCAGTCGAATCTTTGCGATTCGCAGATCATCCCCAACCTTTGTAATAACGTTTAATAATTAAAAACCAATTAAAAGAATGAATTTTTTAGCATACATTTTAAATATATTTATTATAATTTGTATTATTTTAATTGTACATTGTAATAATTAATGAGAATATCTCAATATTTTAATTGTTTCGGTTTTGTCATCATATTGTTTATTGTTGTTTTAAGGGCGGGGAATTTATTGTTGTTTAGTATTTTAAGTATTATTATTAATTATATTTGTATTTGTAATTTGTAAATGTGTATTTAAAGTTTTATGCCATGCCACCATTTAGGGGCTTTTCAATATATAGAATTTCAATTGTGGATTTGGATTTTTTGGAATCGTTATTTGATTTTTATATTTCTTTAATTTTCGCTTTCTTAATAATTTGTATAATAATAACAATTATTATTTGAAATAAATGAATAATAATATTGTTTGTATTACTGATATTGTTTTTTGCTTTGTTTTATAGTCTAGATTTTAATTGTTTTTAACAATTTAACGTTCACATGATTATAAGTAAATGTTTCATATGGTTTGCTTTGCTTTTTAGTTACAACATATTTCTGCATTTTTGGACAATAGTTATTATATTTATCTGATTTCAGATTTCATTATGTTTGCACTTTACTAACAATAGGTTAGATATATATATATATATATATATATTAATTTATATTGTATTTATATTGTTGTTGCTCAGCTTTCAACTCAAAAAAAAAAAGTATGAAAATCAAATCAAAGTTCCAATTATACATGGTAGATCGGGGAAACCCCTTCATTATAGATACATATATGTATAAATAAATAATATTAAGGTAGAATGATCATCTTTTATTTTATAATGTTGCTCCATTTGTTATAAATTACATTTGGCACAAATAGTATATATTTATTTATTTCTTTAAAAATTCCAACAAACTTACAATTTGGCATGTTTTTTTTATAATTTATCTGAAGTTTTATTAGTTACAATATGTAGAAAATTATTTTATAAGAAATTCTTAATACAACTAAAAAAAATAATATAATAATATAATATATTCAATTGAAAAATAAGTTTTGAGCTTAACGACTCTAATTTCATTGAGTATTTTGTGTTATAATATTTAAGTTAAATAATTCATATTTTTTGTTTCAATAAAGTAATCATTTGCTTCATTATCCACATTTATTGGGGCTTCTTACTGTTCACATTCTTCGAATAATATAAATATATATATATATTAGTTTATGAGTATTTAGTTTTTAATCCGCTTTTTTTGTTTACATTTATTTGTTGGTAATCATTTATTTTGCATGTAAATATTATACTTTGTATATATATATATATATATATATATATATACATATATATATTTATTTATTTTTAATTTATTTTAAATGTGCCCAATTATATAGTTACTTTTAGTAGTTAAATCTTATAGATTGCCATCCCCCTCCCAACTGCGTCGTTGCCATACTAAATATTCAATTATTATTTATATATTTGTATATACAATCTCAAATAACAGAGTAGAATAAAAAAAAACACTTTTTAAGAATATTTCAATTGATTATTCTCGACAATTAAACTCAACTTTAGAAAATGCGAACCTGCATATTTTAACAATATTATTTAAAGAGATTTTTTTCATTCTAGAAGTTTCAAACAATAAACTTGGCTTTAATCAACTCATAAACTAGATATTTGAGATATATACCATAGTTTGAAGTAAGTGTGTATAATCAATATATTTCAAAATATGTACTTTAATCGATTATTTGAATCAATCAAGTAATATATGGAATTTGTTAATTATTGATTACTTTAAAACAGATTGTTTTTCTCTTATGGATTTTACAAATTTTGAAAGAAACTTGATTTCTATTATTGTATAAACCTTTACAGTTGCTCTTGAAATATTTCTTTTTTTTTTTTTGTATCTGTTTGCTGTGTAATGTGTGAAACTTCTTGTTAAGTTATTGGAAAATTCGAAAATTGAGAATACATTTTCAGCTTGCAGGAGTTCATTCTATTCCGGAGATTGCAGTACATTATTGTATGACATATTTGTTTTTAATTTATTTCTTGTTTATTATGTATATATATGGTTTTAGATATTATTATATATTTATTATTATTATATGTATACGTCAAAATATCATAGCCAGCTTTAAGCTGCGCTTATCTAATTATTTAACGGTTATATCTTTGTTACTTTAATAATTTTATTTATTTATTTAATTTTGTTTTATTTAATAATTCACGCACTTGTTTAAATCTTAAAGATGTTTTGCTCTTTTGTGTAAATATAGATTAAAAAACCGGACAATATATATGTTTGTGTGTATATGCATATGTAATATGTATATATCCTTGACATCCATTAGCCAACACATAGTAAAGTTTTCCATTTTGTTGATCCAGCTGCATAATCATCCAATGATTTCCTTGCACTCAAAAATATATATATATATATATATATATACATATATTTATATATATTGTTGTATTTATATATACTTAAATGTATATAATGTATATGTATAAGTATGTATATCTTAAGGTTCCCATTTGTAAATATTATTCCCTCTTAGTGTACAAAGTAATTTTTTTATTCTCTTTTGTGATGTTTTTGTTTTGTCAACTTTGTTCTGACTTAACAGTATTTTGGTTGGTTGTTGTTGTTATTATTATTTTTTAGTTTTGTTTTGTTTTTTGTTATTGTTATTGTTCTGTATCTGTTTGAGTTGTAATGTGAATTAGAAAAACTGCACGGGCAAGAACGGAATCTCACGAATATGTAGCGACCGATTAGAAGGGCTGTAAAAGAATTCAAGTATTGTATTGTATTTTGGTATTTGTTTTTTGCTTGTCAATTATGTTATAACAATGGCTTGTACCAAATGTAAATAAATAGATTTTCATGATATGAATATTTAGATTTATGTTACAATTAAATTAAAAATTTATGTATTTCAAGTATCTGATAATCATTATATTTATATTAACCAACTCTGATTCAAACAAAGAAACTATTCCTGATTAACTCAAACAAGGTTATTGGCATTGTGTCTGCATATTGATCTCAACAAACTAACAAATTATAATATACTTAAAATATGATATCGAATTTGTTACAAACAATGCATGAAGTTACTGTTCAAATTTAATTAAAACCGAAATACTACTATAACATATAGCTGTCTTAGGACTCAGTGTCATATAATGAAGTCGTCATGATTATCAGATATTTGAAATATAAAATTGTAGCACATATTTGTGTGTTTAATATGGATAAGGATATGTTGTATTTAAGTTATGTATGATGATAAAACAAGCTATTATATATTTACAATTAATCGAAGCCATCGTATTCGGTTGTTGTTATTGGATGTGCAAGGAACGATGAAGGTGTATTTGTACTGGACTGGACAAGGAATTGTTTTATAATGTCCCTTTAATAATTTTGTTGTGCTTTTAATTGCTTTTTTAATACCTTGTTACTAATAGCATACTGGGCGCTGTGGCGATTGTAGTGTTGGTCTTGTTTTTACTACCTAATGTGTGAATGTTGTTGTTGTTGTTATTGGTTTGTTGCTTTTGGCCAAACTTCGGTTGCTTTTGGTTCAGTGTATCGGAATATGTTGTCATAGTCACATCGATGAATTTATTATTTATATAATTATTATTGTTATTATTGTTGTTGTTGTTATTTAAATTATTCTGGCTCCTGTTGTTGTTGATGTTTTTACTGTTGTTCTTATTGTTTATGTTGTGCGGTGGGTAATTTTGTTGTTGTGGTTGTTTCTGTTTTTGTACCAATGCCAACGATTGTTGTGAGTAATGTTGTTGTTGCTGTGGCATAAGAAACTCAAAATTATTCTCAATACATTTAAATAAAAAATTCATTATCTAATTGTTGATTCAATTTCTCAATTCTCTGTTACCTGTTTGCAGCCATTGTGTTTGGTATTGTTACTGTTGCTGTTATTATTACGGCCATGATCGTTGTTTGACATTAAATAGTTGCTGCTGCTACTTCTGCTGCTCTTCTGTTTGTTATTACTGCTGTTTAAAATTTGGGCTTTCATGGTCAGATTAAGGGTTTTTGGTATAGGATTTGTAGCACTATTTGTTGCATCTCTCACACCATCTCCATTGCTGGCGTTGCCGTTAGTAGCCAACAAATTTCACCTGTTAACATGACTACGATTGTGATTTGAATTTAGGCCTGATGTATTGTTCGGATTTGATTGCGCTGCAACGGCGCCAGCTGCAAAGTAATAAACATGATTATAATTGATATGAAAAATTAATAACATAAAATATAAACAAATGAAAACGATTTAAATATATATATATATATAAATTTGTTAATTATTGAAATTTGATATCAACATTTCTATTTATTTTCATGGCATATGGACTGACCGAACCTCTGTAAAAATTATTTAATAATTTATTTAAATCAAAGTTAGTTTCGGTTTTGCTCTGACAATATTTAAGTCATAACTTTGTTACAATAATTTACAGCTTTCCTAATCTAATTTTGTATTAACTCAAACTTTCCCTCAATTAAACTGCACATTCAAAAACTACATAAATAAATGTTGAAATAAATAAATAATAATTTATTAAATCCTTTGGCTCAGAAGCTATTCAAATTAAACAAAAATTATATTTCCCGACATTGAATCAGTTATGCGGAGACTTACGAATATGTAAAATATTAAACATTTGAGCACTCTACAGCAGACTGTTAATCTATCATCACATGATCGATGTGACAAGAACTCTAAATTGTACTTGTAATACATTTATTACTTTTAGTTTTTAATATGCATATCATTGCTATCCTCTGCTTCTCCTAGCACCCCATTAGATATACCTGAATAATTAGGTGAATGTTGATAGTAATCCCGTCGTGTGTATTCCGAATCGTAATCTGAAGTTTCATAGTGGCCACCACGTACTCCGCCACCACCGCCAACGCCACTTATGTTACCAACGCCCCCCAATATGCTTGTGGGTGGTCCGTGCTGTCCGTGTCCATGTCCGCCGTGTGAAGTATAGCTGTATGCATCGTAGGATTGATGCGGATCATAAGCGATACCATCATCATAGCCGCGTCTATAACAAAGTCAAACAACTTAAATAACGATCTAGATTATTTGTCAGTACTCAAAACATACCCATAAGTTTCATCCATTGCAGTTCTGGCCTTCTCAAGTATAGACATAACCTTTTGCTTAGGTGCAAGCACATTTTTGCTAAATGACGACTGTTGTGAGCCTCTACAAATAACAGAAATAAAAACGATATTTGATTCAGTTTATATAGTCTATACTCTATAATATAATAATTACCTGTAACCGTGGTGTGCCACATTTTTACCTTGACCTGCAACGCCTGAGTTGGCCGAATTAGATCCGCCCATGGCATTGCCACTCTGCATGTGTGGCATTTTCTTATACGTATTCTTGGCATTGGTCTCATTGTCATTGAGGCTAGTGCTATCCATTAGCTCACGCAGCTGCTCCTGCCGTATGACATCATTACTATCTGGTATCAGATATTTGCGCAACTCGGCCATGGCATACGCTATGCGTGCATATGCTTCCGCAGGTGGAGCTATTGTTGATATCTCCACATGCAGATCACTGTTTAAATGGGCATATTTAGGATCTTTGGAACTGCGCAGTTCTTCTTCTTTAACGCGATCCCTCATCGAATTGCGACCTAGCACCGTCATCTTGCACAGCGTCTCCTCCTGCAAACGACGCAACGAGTTGCCTTTGGGACCCAATAGTTTGCCCACAAAATTAAACTGCAACAATAAAGATAATGAGAAATTTAAAAAAAATGTATTATATTACGCACATTATTAATATGTTATCAGCCAATTGTTATGCAGATTCTTTGAGTAAAGGATTAAAGGAAATTCTTAACAGCTTTATTATGGATAAGATGAGTTAATCATTCTAATAACAAACTGAACCATATGAAAGCTGGTAGTGAAAGTTTTAATTTAATGCGACTAATTCTATACACCTCTTTCTACCAAACAATTAGTTGAAGAAACTTAGTCCTTAAACAACTTTTTGAAGCAAGAGTTCATGAATGCATAATGCAACTTTATTATTACCAACAACTCCCCTAGCTTACGACAAAACTTCATGGTGTAAATTTGCGCACATAGTGTCATGGAATTTATGTGGTATTGTGTTACCTTGGGATGTTCGCGTATGGGCACCAAAACACGTTGTGAAATGCGCAATGGCTTCTCTCTATATATATCTGCATATTTTTGCTCTCGAGATGGTATGCGTCCAGTGGTCTGCACTTTTTCAATCTCTGCAAGCGATTAGTTACATTAATTCAAATAAATATGTAGTTTTTATTTGAACTCTTGCATTATAACTTACCACCCTCCATAAGCTTTTCAGCAATGGGAAACTTTCTATCCATACGATTCTTTTCGGCCATGCAGTCGCGTATATATTCGCTAGCTTTCTCATTTAGCTGCACATTGCCGCTGCCATCGGGTACATTATGATGATCATGTGCACCATTGTCACCATTATGTGGACCACCACTTTTGCGTGGCTTACCACCGCCTCCATACTCATTATTATCCTCCTCATTGTACGTGGCATAATCGCCATTGCCGTCGTACTTTTCGGTCATATTGGCAACTCAACAAACAGCGTTTTATTTAACTAATAATTATTCGAGGTTGCGTACAGCACCTAAAAAGATGAAACGTTAAATATAAATACTATTTATACAATATTTTATTTTATTTTATATTTATGAAAATGTGAGTAAATGTGTATATCAGAGATAACTTTAACCGCTAAAATAGAATACTGTAATTAATTTTTTTTGCTGCTGACAGTTAAATCAGATCATACCATAACAATCACAACCAAAAGTTCAGTTCTGATATAACAATTTGTTTATCTGAATGATCAAAATTAGCTTTTTCCAAATTGATACAAGTTAAGAACATTTTATAACTTTATTATATACGGTATTTATTATAAAATCAATCGAACAAAATTTTCTAATTAGAATGTAACACCTTTCTAATTTTGAATATTTTAATAAAACTTTTCTTACTGGATCTGAATACTTCATTCCATTAAAAGACTTCTATATTTCTATAATGTTGGCACAGAGCAAATCTGTTCAAAATTGAGTTTGGATATTTATTTGGTAGTTTGAGAGAAACTTGAATATATTATATATAGATGGCATATAAACGATCGTCAAATGGACTTAAATTTTGCTGTATCTGTAAAGGGGTTTAAAGATTTTTATTATATATATTTTTTCTTGAACGTATGCAAATTTAATTGCAGCTACCCCTGCTCCTTTCCCACTGCTCTTTCGTTCATTCTCTCACCCACTATTAACCCACGCGTGAGTTACACATGCACACACACACACACACACACTCACACACATATTCGCAAAATCAAAGTAAAAACAACCACCGTGCGAAATTCAAAGTCAATTTGTTTGCCTAATAAAACCGGTAAAAAAAAAACATACACACACACACGCACACACTTTTTAAAACGTTATTTGTGTTGTGCATTTGCTATTTGCAAACAATTTATAAACTTTTGCTGGCCAGTTTTCCCCAGATCTTCACCGCATCCGTCTACCCTTTCCGCTGCTGCTGCATTGCACTTTCACTTTTCAGTGGGACGCAGTTGTTTCCACATACATTTGCACATACACATATACTTATGTACATAAGTTTATTGCATTTTCCACATAAATATTTCTTTTATGTTTTGCGAAATGCCTGCGACTAGCTGTTGTTTCGCCTTTTGATTTTATCCTTCAGCGACACTCTTGCTTTGCAATTTTTTGTATATTTTAAACGCGTTTTATTTTCGATTTTTACAACGCTTCTGCACCTCTACAACAATGTTGTTATTGCTAAACTATGCAGCAGTATGCTGCATTGTTGTTGTTGTAGAAGCTGCGCAGCAACTCTGAGTTGCTTTTTTAGCGATAGCTAGACGATAGTATCTACCGCCAACCCGGTCTTTCGGTTAAAACGTAAGTTATTTATTAATATATTATTATTCACTCGATTTTAATTGAGCGTGGATTTTAATTTTTATTATTGTATATACATATACATATATATATACGTAAGTTATTTATTTATATATATATATATATAATATATATATTAATAATATTTGTAAAATCCGCGCTCAATTAAAATCGAGAGACACTACTCTTTTGTGAACTCAATTCGGCTGGTCTTTAAAGCGCTATAGATCTTTTTTAATTTTTAGAGATAACATTAAATTGTAGTGCAACCGAAATATAAAAGTTGAGTTAAGCAAATTTAAGAGTTTGGCGGTGAAATTCAAGTAAACTCAACTCACGTACCTAAGTTCCTATTCTTAAAGCATGGGCCACGCCCCCTTTTTTTCATTCGAGTTAATTCTAGTACAACATTCGAACAACATGGAGCGCCGCGGCGTTGTGAAATGCTTCCTATATTAGAGTTTTAAGATATTAGTGCTGCAAGCTTTTTGCTCACCGTTGTGAAGCTGGTTTTGGGTGTGGGTGTGGGTATGGGTATGCTGAAGTGCGTCTGGGAGGTGGACGGCTGATTATCGTCATTTCCTTCAGTGGATTTGATATTTCTGTGTCGTTCATTCGCTTTTGTGGTGACGACATTGCATGGACTACCGAATTGTCCTTTTAAACGTTTTGCCTATTTTGTTGTATCCTTTTCCGAATGCTTAAATTTTACACAATAATGATGTTGATGTTTTTGGATCAAGACAATGTGTGTGTTTGTGTTATCATGCTAAATGATGGTATTATTGGCCGAACTAATTTGAAATACAAATATAATTTTTGTATAGCGCGCTAATCGCTACGCCCCAGAGTTGCATAAATTAGCTATAAGCTAGACGATAGTATCGGGCAATTTAGCACATAATCCACCGTCAACCGGTGTTTTTTAACAAATAATTCGCGTTGTTGGGGGCGGCCGTGGGCTGATCCACGCTCCTTAAGAACGCAAGTCATCGATATAAAATACCGTATATTACGGTATCTTTCGTATATGGATTCCTAAATCTCTAATACATTTGCAACTCTTGGGCTGCTCACCATACATATTGAATCAATTTGCTTATTATTTCAAATTAGAAATTTTAATTTGGCGCGGAAAAAAAATTATCCATTAAATAATAAAATTTCTAAAACATCTCTGATATTTAACCGGATTGCAGCTCAACATACCCTTTAAATATATGACAATATAAATTACTCTTTATATAATATACATTTATAATTAATAATAAAAATGGTTGTCATTAATTTAAAACAATATCAATAATCTGCATCTTAAATTTTAATAAATACGACCGCTAAATATGGTTTGCTAACCAGGGTTGCACATTTGCAGAACGCACATAGTGCAAGAGCTGCAGCCAAGTTCATATAATTTCGAAATTCGAAAAATAGGTAATGTGGATGTTGTCTATGCTTAACGAAAGTGCTCCACACGAAAAATTTGCTCCACATACATCCCCATTTAAGGTAATTTGCATACATTATTTTAGCTCTAGCCAGTCTGGAACAGACACATAGGTTTGTGTTTTGTGCAAAATAATAGCACAAAATACAATATTATTAAGTTTAATTGCATTTTTAATTCCAATTTCCCTTTGGGAGATTTACGGTTCTGATAATAATACTGTTTCAGTATTTTACGTGTGTCGACGATACTAACTTTTTGCTAAATTTGCAACTCTGGGAGTTGCTCGCCAATTTGTTATTAATTGTGTTATTTCATTTCAACAAATTACACCAAGAAATGGTATATTAAACAATATGGCAAAAACCACGCAAAAAGTTAGCAATTCCAACTCTTGTGTTGAGACGCCCACAGCACCGGAATGGCTCTCCAAGCTTGAGAGCAGACGTGAACTACTGAAGCGATCAAAGCTAGGTCACGAATCTGGCGCCGGAGCTCCTTGTACCGAATGCAAAGACAAATGTCCTGGCTTAGATTTGCATTTTTGGCGCAAGGTCTGTCGTAATTGTATGTGCCGCAAGGATCAGCACATGTGCACAGATGATGATGCCACCGGTTGGGCTCAGTTTGAAATTCTTGGCCAGATACGCGCAAAGCCAGCTTGTGAGTGCGGCTATAGTGCATTTCATGATATCTTTTAATATTTAATTTAATATATCCATTTGACAGATATTAAAATTAAGGCTTTGGCCAGTCAACCTGTGCAGGTCGAATGGGTGCCACCAAATGCAGCGCCAGATGTGATCTCGGACTATATGGAAAAATTAGGCGCAGCTCAAATACCTGTTGCTGGTAGCGATGCCGCCCATAAACGCAAACAGCAACTGGAGTTTCAGGTGCCGCCACATGATCTGGATGCCGCACTGTGTGACAACCTCACAGAAACCGAAGCCCAGCAATTGCAACAATACGTTCAAAAGTTACGCGATCAATGTGTTGGCCAGGGCATTGTAGTACGCGTTGGTCGCCTCGCGCATGGCCATGTGGAGCATGTAATGCCGTTACAAGCATCACCCGACGTTGCTCGCACTCTACTACATTCGCTGGGCCTGCCGTCTGTGGCTGATGCCACGTTAAATAAGTTGCTATCCAATCCAAAAGTCGCAAATGCACTAACTCAACAAGACACAATCGCACAGCCCAAGCTTTTGGTGGCTTTTTCAGAGCCTTTAACCGATTCTACTGCACAGTTCGATGCACATTCTGCATTGCATGCCCAGACTAAAGAGAAGTTATTGGGCATTAGTAGGCCAGCACTGCAAAGTCTTGTTACCCATGGCGTCATCTATGACAAGTTACTAGGAGTTCTCAAAGTAAGATATATGGGCTTGGAAAAAATTACAGTTAAAAAAAATTATTTATTTACAGGACAAAAACTTGAACATTTCCCGTGATCCTATATTGGGACCTATTGCTGAATTTCGCAAGGAATATACTGGCAATCCTCAATTTAGGGGCGAGATCAACACAATCTGTCCGGCGGCGTTGGCCTCAACACCGCTTAAATCATTGCCATCTACACCATTCCATTCACCGCTGCCACTTAAGAATCTAGTGCATGCACGTTTTGGCGCCCAAATGCGTCAGGACACGCCAATGCGACGGGTCAAGTTTGGTGGTGTATCTACAATTGTTTACGATTGCGGTCTACCCGCCAACATTGACTACGAACGTGATCCGATATTTGCGCAAATTGTGCAGGCGGAGCCGTTAAAGCAGGCACTGCAGGAGGTGCGTGCAGGACGAACAGCACCGTCGGTTATTATTGCTGCAATGCCAGCTTCCACGGCCAATCTGCAACAACTGCAGGGCTTGGCACCAGCCACCAAAGCGCAGTTGCAACGTGTGGGCGTGGACAAGCACATGCTGCACTCTGCAGTGGCCAATGCTCCCTACTACAATCGCCTCTTCCAGACACTGCAGGACAAGGGTATTAAGCATGATCAATGCCAACTACTCGAACCGCTCAAACATATGAATGACTGGCTGCTAAACGATGAGCAGCTGCTCGACGACATTGACAAACTATTTGCGGACATGGCAGCAACAACAGGTAGCAATTGCGATATTAGCTATGGGAAGGATACGCCACTTACCAATTCTGCTAGCAATGATTCGGGCTTTTGCTCCAAACCATCAACACCAGGACAAATGGTTGAGGATATGAATGCCAGCTTGGGCAAATTTACCACAATACCGGGCATAGAGCACATGAATATGTATCCTAATTGTGCAGACATGCCGGAACAGTTTCATCAACTGCAACTGGGGGATGATAAATCAGTTAAAGGTATGTTCCGAGTAGAACTCAATTAATTAATATTTTCAAATATATTGCTTTATTTAACATAAATTAAAACTTAATTTAAATGCTAGAAATTAAAAAAAAAAAATTAATTACATTCTTCTATACTCTGAAGTATAAATCTATTAGACTTCAAATTATAGATACTATTATTTTTTCTTTTAAGAGTATTATGCAACAAAAATTTCTTTACTTTAATATCGGTTTTGCCAAAAAGAATTAAGAAGCTATAGATATTATTATATAATATTTCTCGATTTGTTAAGATATTGCCAAGATATTGAATATTTGAGGCAAGGCCCTTGTTAGCGTTAGGGCATTAATTTTTGTATATATTACAAGCAAAGGATCTCCTGCCCTAGCCTCTAGAAATTGTATTCGTATGTTTTAACTTAAATATAGAAGTAAGCGTAAATTTGAATAACATTATAGATCAGTTTATATTTATACCAATAATTACAATTTCATCGGCAGCATTGCAAATGTTTCGTGTTGAAATAATACAGAAAATGTAGCAACTGAATAAAATAGAGATGATATTTATATACATAGTATATTTACATTTAATAATATATAATTTCGGTCAACTTCAATGTATATTAATTCTTTTCAAATTTCTAAATCTATTACAGATCCCACAGCAGGCAGCACTGTTTTGCCTACCATAAATTGTCGAGATTGCGAATTGCCCATAGGTTTTGGTGAAGTTGCGGTTAAGGCAGAACGGGCGGGCAAAGAGATTGCCTGGCATCCGGGATGTTTTAAGTGTCACACCTGCCGTGAACTATTGGCTGATTTGGTCTACTTTTTTCATCACGGTCAGGTTTATTGTGGTCGTGATTTGGCCATTAAACTGAAGATACCACGCTGCAAGGCCTGCGATGAGTTGATCTTTACCAAGGAATATACCGCCGCCGAGGGTGCCACGTATCACATTAAGCATTTTTGTTGCCTGCAATGCGATGAGCCCCTCGCTGGCCAGCAATATATACCCGATGAGAAATCCAATATGCCGTTGTGTCTGCAGTGTTATAACAAATTCTATGCCGGCACCTGCAAACGTTGCCAATTGGCCATTGGTCCAGCCGATCAGGGCGTTGCCTGGGGTGACATTCATTGGCATGGCGAATGCTTTGTATGCGCCGGCGCCGAGTGCTCCAAATCGCTAATTGGTGGACGCTTCTGTGTCAAACAGGATATGCCGTTTTGCAGTCCTGCTTGTGTGCGCAGTATCATACCAGCATAAATTATAAAACCTATTTTAACCAAAACAGTATTTCAAGAATACGCACAAATTTATAAAAGAAATTTATATATATGCACTTTTGAAATTAGATTATAGTATTCACTTGGCTGCTATTTGCAACTGGCGCACAACATTTTGAGGTTGAACCTATATACCTACAATATACAACATAATAGATAAAGTGCCTAAAGTATTACAATCTGAATACACATACAATCCATATGCGATTATTTCTCGTGCCAATAAAACTTTACAATAAATAAATATATTTATACACTCGCTTTATTATAAAAGCGTATTAATTTCAAAATTAAATTTATATATACAAACCGATTTTAAAGACATTTTTATAACGCACTTTTTATACACAATAAAACGTTTTAATGCAACAAATAAAAGGTGTTTACACATTGAACCTTTTCAGTTTTATACAAGTCTAATATCCAGTGCCATATATGCACATATAGATATATCATATTCCATAAGCTGTCAATTGCTGGGCCAGTGCGTATCAAAACCTATAGATTTTAAACTTTTTAATCAAGCTTGCTCTTATATATTTGCTTTTGCAGTCAAACGCTTTTAAAATAATTTTTCAATGACCTTTAAAATTCTATATAATCATTCAATGAATCTATAATATAGAATATTGTTTTCTAGGGATTTTACTTTTCTGGTGTTTATTTACTTCCTATGCATTTTACTTGAGTTTTTAGGGATCTAATTTGCCTGTTATGGAATATATTTAAACTATTTAGGGACGTGATTTAACCACCTTAGCTCTCTAGAGATCTGCCTTGATATATTATAATTTTGAATCTTCAAAAGCTTTCCCATGATATTCTTGAAATTTTTCCCACATTATAAAAAGAAAAACAATTTAATTGTATTATTTTTACGTATTTGCTGGTAGTTTTTATTGGTAATTGCATTTTCATTATTAATTAATCATAATAATTCCTTTCTTTTTTTTTGTATTGTTGTATATGTATTATGTTTATGTATAAAGATTGTTGATTTGTTTTCTTTATTTATATTTATATATTAGTTGCTTTTTGTTTTATTTTGACATTTTGAGTTAATTGCAAAAAGCGAAACAAAAGGAAAATCACATCATTTGCTGAATTACAAATTGAGAGTTTTAGAGTTTGCTTGACTCAATCAAGGCTTATTTGTTACCCCCAACACAGAATAGAAAGTTCTATGTACGAATTGTAGTTGTTTGCAAAACTTTGTTCAGTTCGTCGTTATGCTAAGTTAAACGTCTGTTTTGTATGTGTACTCTATATATTTATATAAATATATATCATATATGGATGTACTCAATATAAAATAATATATTATTATTATTATTCAATCCGAAGGTGTGGACTTCGATTTATATCTCTGCTAACTCAGTGCGAAAGGCTATCTGTTATCAACTATCGATTAAGTTTGCCATCACTAGGAAACTTGAGGATGATATCTCGGATCACGTAGAAACCAGAAAAGCCAGAAATTGGCATTTCCTGAAGCTTCATTTATAAAATGAATTGCAGTTTAATATGTTCAGCATGATTTCTATGTTCTTGTATTGTTTTTTTTCTCTCCAGAGTTATCAATTAGTTTTATTTTTTATCTTAAATTAACACTAATAATTTCGCTCCCGACTGCTACCATCTTTTTGTTTGTTTCAATTTGTTTTGTTTTTCATATGTTTTAATTACATTGATAATTAGATTAATTATAATATTTCTGTTCGTAAACAAATTTTACATGATAGGATTTTAGTTTTTGTTTTATTTTCTTGTTTCGTGTATTTTGCTACAACAAAAAACTATGCCTTAAAATAATACTTTAGTTACAACTTTTATATTTACTCGCTTTGCATTTAATTTTGTTCTCACATTTTAAAATATTTTATTTTTGCATTACTAAAAAACAATCAACAAAATCAGTTAAATTCAAAAATAAAATACTATTAATTAATTATTTTTTGCTTAAGTTTGTTGTAACTAATTTATGCCAAGGAAAAAATTTTTTGGGGATATTATTTTAAAAACGATAACTAAAATTACAGCTTAAACTTAAGTAGATGAGGGATAGATTAAAAACACTAATTACAAAGCGGCATGGCGACACTGACCATGTGGGTGTGAGGGTTGCGTTTTGACCAGTGTAGCCACATGTGTGTTGTTGTGGTATATGCATGCGTGTTGCATTACAATTGTTTAAAAATTAAATTAACATTAACCAATAGCACGCACACACACACACACACACACATACACACACACTTCTTAAAGCTATACATAAAAAAATGTCAAGTATTTTTTTAAATGTACGAAAAGATTTGCAATTGCCTAATTCCTAGGCAACTTAGCAAAAGCTGCCACGATGTGCATAGGAAATCTCTGGCAGATGCCTGTTCCAGTATCAAAGCCAGTTCAAGTTTCAGTTCTAGTTCAATTTCCAGTTCTACATCATCTATATATTCATCTATAATTTCCGCATTATCATTATCGTCTGCATCATATCCAGCATTTTGCAGCGTCGATTGTCAACAGTTCGTGTAGACGCCTTGAGTGTAATACAGCTCAGTTATGCGTTCGGGCAGTGTGCTATATAGGTTGGCTATCAAATCGATGGGTAAGCGTGACCACGCTTCCCTTATGCGAAAGATTAAATCATCTTTGCGGGAAAATTTGCGTCCACCATCGAATACCTCACGTATTAGCCAGCCCCAAATATTCTCCATAATATTCAAATCATGAGCAATTGTTGGCCACTTTTGTGTCTTCAATCCCTCCACATTGAGTAGCTCCTGGGCTGTCGGCAGGGCATGTGACATCCAATTATGATCCTGGAGTACAAATTCCGTATTGCCACCCAATTTATTAATAATATTGGGCCTTTCACGCATTATGGCCTCGATACAGGACTCGGGACGCTGTTTGGCAGATGAGACTTCCAAATAGATGGCACCGCCCACACAAATCATCAGGTAAATGTAGACTGAATTGCCACGCGGTCGCTGTGACAGCGTACGCTCATAATTACGCAAATCATGAAAATAATAGGAGAAACCATCGGGACCATCTAGATTGAAACGACGCTCATCATGAAAGATGACGCGACGCCAATGCTCCTCGCTCCATACAATATACGTATTTGCAAAATTGAGGCGTTCAGTTTGATTATATTGCGATAGCAATGGTTCCGTTTTCAGTTTCTTGGCACAATTGGCAGAGCCGGAGCAGTTTGGATTGGACGCAGATGATGATGATGCGGACGCAGAAGATGATGACGACGCTGATGAGGATGCTGATGATGATGATGCTGACGTCGGCGTTGCAGCTGCTGCTGTTGTCGCACGCAACAGTGCATTGGCTGCTGCGGCTATATTGCTATTGCTACCAACAGCAACAGTTGCCGCTGTGCGAGACGATTGCTGCTGATGCAGGTGTTGAGGATGACTGATAATTGTAGGTGATACGCTGGAGCCATTGGATTGCTGTGTGGGCGCATGACTGGATGCAGTGCCGCCGCCAGTGCTAGAGCTGGCCGCTGAGAAATTTGAATTCTGATTAAGTGCATGTACAGGCAAATGGCTTTAATGTTGTTGTTGTAACCAGTTGTGAACATGACCCATCCGTTGCATCCGTTTATTAGGATAGGAAAGAAAAGAGAAAATAGAAGACATTAATTTAATTAATTAATCTCTGGGCTGCTAACTGTGAGACTTCAGGCGGGAAGTTCGGCCGAAGAGTAGGGATGCGCCCCGAGGGGATGCACCTTCTACCGACTTCTACCAAAGCCTCTCAAAAGAATTGACTCGAATTTCTGAGGCTTGAGCATCGAAGGTGGGTGATTGTTCCACACGCGCTGCAGTGAATGGGGCGTGCTGCCCTTGTAAAAGTACGTCCGCACATGCGGTATGAGGTAGTAGGAGTTGGCACCCGCCCGTGTTAACTGGGGGCATGGGGGTGTGTGAGAGATTAAATTTAAGGGGGTCGGGAGTATAATTTATAAGTCGTGGTGGTTGTTAGGGGCAATACAGGTTACGATGGGCCACAGATGTAGTGCTTACACACCGCAAGTGTGCCCATCTCCTGCACCCATCGCATAAGACTGAGCATTTCATTCCAACAATGTGGTTAGAGCACACACTTTTTTTTTTTTTTTGCATCTATCTCACCTTTGATGTTGTTGTTGCTGCTGTTGGTGTTGCTGATGTTGCACCTTTTGCTGTGCTAAATGTGTGGCTGGATGTTGCTGTTGCGTTGTTTGTTGCTGCTGCGTCTGTTGATAATACGGGTGATGATGATGATAGCTTATATGCTGCTGGTGTTGATGTATTGTTGGCTGCTTCAATTGCAATTGTTTTAACTGCGTTTGCGATTGCGCCAACAATTGTTGCTGTTGCGCATGTGCTGCCGCCGTGCTGCCATTTATAGGCTGTCCCACATAGTTGCCACCCTGATGATTTAAATAATAATGAAGGGCCATTAACTTATTGGCGCTATTAACATTGCCAGTGTTGGCTGCCGTCGTTACACCGCCGTTGACAGTGCTCACTGCATTTACAGGCACAACTCCAACACCACCAGCAACAGTACCAATACCTCCCGCCTGCACAACGCCACCGGGATGATGAACATGTGTAGCAGCTGCTATGGCGCCTGCACTGGCTGCCAATTGAGCTGCCGATTTAGGATCGTAAATGAACTTGTTAAAGTTCTGTAGATCGTCTTGACTGAGCACTAGCGTTTTCATTGATATTCTGTAAATATACTAGTTTGTTATACAAATGTGTTCCTTTTGTATTTCTGATATAAGTGTTAGTCGATCTTTTTTAAGCTCTCTTTATAAAATTTGTATTTTATAAATTTGGCCGATTCTTCAATGTGGCAACACTGGTCTTTCGTAAATGCAGTTGTTGGACAACACTTGACGCTCACGCACAAAAACAACAACAATGTTAAGCTGATGATGACGACGACGCACTTTCACGAATGATTTTGCTCGTCGACTCGACTTGAGCCGAGATTTCCAAATTCGTTGTATGTCCGAGTTTGTATTAACGGTTGTTAGGCAATAACAGGCAGATGCTCTCTCACTCTCCGCGATCACCTGCGATCCGTGTTTATGGGAGCGTATGTACGTGCGTTATCAAAGGGCTTCTGTCAAAAAAGCTTCAGCTCGTCGCGCTCTTTCTTACTCTTTTTCTCTTTTCTGCCTGATTGCAAAACTCCGTTCGGCTACGTTTCAAGATGTCGGTTTACTTTCCCACGTACGTACATACATACATATATATATAATACGTGA
Source organism: Hirtodrosophila caputudis (assembly GCA_037075125.1). Lineage (NCBI taxonomy): Eukaryota > Metazoa > Arthropoda > Insecta > Diptera > Drosophilidae > Hirtodrosophila > Hirtodrosophila caputudis. Next base: position 4,580 of record JBAMCO010000054.1, on the reverse strand, counting down.
GTGTATGTGTTGGCAGCTCTGCTTGTGTGTATGTCTGTGCTTATATTCGTGTGTGTGTGTGTGTCTGTGTGTTGTGTGTGGGGCTCTTTCAATATGTTATCCTCTTTTGTTGAAGTGGTTTTTCTTGTCTTGTTGTTGTTACCGACGACTGCTTGGTTGCTGTGTGCAAATGTTTCCTTGTTTCTTTATTCTGCGTGCCACTGCTGATTCGTTGTTGCTGTTGTGTTGCTGCTTTTAGGTATTCAGTTGTCGTCGACATCGATTTACCTGGAATAAAATAAAGCAGGTACGTAAGTATATATGTATGTGAAAGAGTCTTATTGCACAGTTTACATTGTTTTTCATACAACACGCTGTTTGTGTTTGTGCACTTATATAAAATGCAACCAAACATATACGAGGGCTATTCAATAGACCATTAAAGAACATTATATTTTCCATTGAATATTTAAGAATTTTTAGTTTACATTCCATGAGCATCATCATTTGCACTAATCGAAATGTTATTAATTTATTATTATAAGGCATATTGAATTGCTTAAAAGTTAATCCATTTATGATATCAAAGAAAAAAAAAATTTATTTGACGCAAGTCAGTTTCAAATACCTACATAATTTTAGATCGTTTAAAATTGTAAAAATTAACAATTCAATTTAGCAGTATATCAAAAATATTCTTATGGATTAAAAACTAGAAGGTTATATGTTACCACATTTTCATCATAGCACTAGATTTAATCTGTGTTTCATTTTAGTTCTTCGATCTCTGAATAAAGTTTCAGATTTAATGTATTTATCTAGGAAACAATTTAATTTTTAGAGCCTTTTACAACTATATTATATTTGAATGCTTTATTGATATTGTGTAATAAGGAAATTTAAGAATACTTATAGAAGAGCCCTCGTACATACAAACACACCTATCTTTAAATGTGTGGGTATTTTTCAAGTTGCATGTATGTATGTGCATCATGCATGCGCCCAAACATGTATTTCAATAATTTCTTGGTGAAATCTTCTTGTGCTCAAAAAAAAATCAACATTCGGGAACAGATGTTCATCGTACTCAGATTTCAAGTCCCCGTTTCCCTATGCCAAAACAAAAAAAAAAAAGTAAATAAAAAAATGGTTGTCTTTCTCTGTCGTCGTTGCCATCTTTGCCTTTTGTTGTTTCTTTCAAAATGAGAGCACACGCATACATTCCCACACACCCATACACATATAGAGAGAGATGCACAAGTGCAGTTGCATTTTATATTTTGGAAATATTTTTTTCTTTTGATACTTTTTGGGATTTTTGTTGCGAATTTCACTTTGCACATATTTCTTACATGCGGTTGCCTTTTGTGATTTTTTCGTCTTTTGTTCTTTGCACTTTGTTTTTTTTTTTATGTTCAGTGTGCATTGATTGATGCAGAAGCGCTTGGGTCAAAGTTCAACTGAAGATAGAGAGAAAGAGAGAAACTACATGTTTACAACCGTTCGCCACAGGTAGACACAGTTCCGGCAGGTGTTGGATTCCAAATCCTGAATATAACCGACGAAAATCCAGCTGCCACATTAAAACATGTTTTTCGAATCACATTTCGAAAATAGCGTGTGAATGCAAACACCAGGAACAAAAAACCGGTTATTTTAACAACAAAAAGTACTTTAAACAAAATTGAAAATTACAGTATGTTCCAAAAACTATTTAAAGGTTTTTATAGTTCTCAACGACAAAATGTCACAATAATAGATATATTACATATATTAAATTTAACACATATAATATTTGTAATTAAGAATATATGTACAGCATAGAATTTATCTAAATAACATTCCTAATGTTACAAGAGAACATCAAATAAACTTTTTTCTATCTAAATCAAAAATGTTTTTTAATCTCTTAAAAAATTTAAATTTCTTTTGATTGTTTTCAACAAAAATCTGTTTTTTAAGAATATATATACATATATATATTTATATACACTGTTGCGTGCCTAAAGTTGTTCGGGGCAAAAACGAAGCCAAAAATAATTTCGCTATTTTGACGTTGGGTTTTGTTAGCGATAACGCCACGGCTTTATATATATATATAAATACATATGTCTGTGTGTACATAAAATGGTGTATTCATTCATATATACATACACACGT
>JBAMCO010000053.1:0-10019 GCA_037075125.1 Hirtodrosophila caputudis | reverse complement strand
ACAATTATTTATTGTTAATGAACTTGAATTTATCAACAAAATTCCTTGAAGTTCAAGCACATTTTTGTGAAAATAAATGTAATTGGCAAATAACTCAATTTTGCAAGATTTTATCTTGGCTTTCACCCTTTCTCTGGCAGAACAAATTGCGAAGAAAGTACATCAGGGACGCTGCTTTAACCGCTTGGATGCATTATCAATGATTCAACGCTCATTACATTGCCACAGTTAAAACTCTGGCCCATAAGTAGTCGTTAATAGGCGCCTTTTCCTTTCCTACTCACTTACTTACTTACTTACCTACTTAGTGAGTCCGCCTATGAACAAAGTAGGCAAATTGTAATTGCAACTAACGGCAACAACAGCAGCAACAGCAACAACTACTACTACTAGCAAGTACTAACAGCGAAATGGCCCTTTTAGTTATTGTAAGTGCCATTAAAAGGAGGAAAAAGTAGTATTAAAAATGCAGCGCAATGAATATATTTCAAGCATTTCAAACATTAAATAAATGACAGGCTGACTGACTTGCTCCACTTTCTGCCACACAGTCAAGTCAAAGATAACGCAATGATATTGACCCAAAGAACTCAACCCAACAACGGCAACAACAACTGAAAACTGAAAACTGAAAGCTGAAATCTGAAATCTGTATAGTGGAAACAGCAATGGGCTGGCAGCGCATTCAACTGGGCGCAACTGCAATGCACAAGTTGAAACTTATTATAATTTTAATGCAAAACATTATGCGAAAGTATAAAATTATATATCTTTGCCTCGCCAGTTGCCAGTTGCCAAGTTCCAACTGCACTCGGTGGCCATCATTTTAAATGGGCAACTGCAACAGCAGCAGCAGCAACAGCAGCAGCAGCAGCAGCAACAGCAGCCGCAAAGAATCAACTGTCATAATGACAGTTCTCTGTTTACGCCATCATTGCGACGGGGCTAGCAGCTACTTGGACTTGGACTTGTTGCCGTGCCACTTTCCGTACCCCGTTTAGCCCCGTTTTGCCGCACACCCGCCTACCACCAACAGCAAACATCAACATCACCACCCTGTAGTTGATCCGTTGCTGACTTCTAATGGAAATTATAATGTGCATTGCAGTTGCTGCCGTCGCTTCAGTTCATGCAGTTGCTGCTGTCAGACAACGCGCCAAAAATTTGCTGTTGTTTATCAGTTATACCGTGTAAAAATAAGCCAAGAGGTGGGTGTATCAGCTGAGCGAATAGTTCACTTCACAAATTTGGTTGCACCCCAAACGATAAACAATTTAATTACAATTCAATTTTTAATCCAACTTGCAGCTCACACTTGCCTAAAGGGTATTGCACAGTCTATCAGCTGTTTGTCTGTTAGAAGTTGGCTGGCTTTGTTGTCCAACTACGTATATAGATAGTTGCATACCATGGCAGCCAGTCAGGCAGTCAGTCAGTTCAACCAGTTGAGTTGATTAGGGGCCTGTCCGACTGACTGCCTGTCTGCCTGCCTGTCTGTCTGCCCGTCTCTCTCTCTCTTTCTGACTCTGGCGCTCTTCAAGTTGACTCCTTTTGTTGGCCAGCGCGATAACGCGCCGAAATGTCAATAAAAAACTATAGCCACACGGCATCGCCTTGACTCTCGAGTGCCGAGCGGTGGCCTCAAATTTCAAAATACTCAAACTCTAACTAAAACCCGTACCCATGCCCGTGTACCCAAAACCCACAAGACAAAAACCAATGCCTGTACGGAGCGGAGCGATCATTTGAGTGACGTTGCGCTACTTGGCTGACTGTCTGACTGACAACAACAACAACAACAACAATAGCAACAACCTTGTTTAGCCTTGCCTCAGTTTGTGCCTGGCCATTGTTGGTTGGATTTTTAATATTTATTTTGATGTGCGATAGATTCGTTTAGACAGGTGAAAGGCTAAATTGTCAATTTGCAAGCGCAGGCCCAAAAACCCAAGCCCAAAAACCAGCCACACAAGTGTATCATAACACAAGCAAATAAGTCGACTTAAAGATACCCTGTAGGTGGCCTACATAGACAAAAAACTAATGCTGGCTGGCAGTTTCAATTGTGTAAAATTCCTCTGCACTTTAACCTGCCTCTGCAGGGTATACAAATTGCACTGAATTGAACGCTCGTTTGTGCTCATTGACTTATTTTTGATTGGGTCAACATTTCCATTTCACTATATTGTTATTTTGAGAGCCAAAGCCAGTGCCAGTGCCAGAGCCAGTACCAGAGCCGGAGCCTTTTGTTTATACACATAGGTACATCCATTCCGTTCATTTATGCTGATGAGTTAACTCCGAGTTAACTGAGTGCCTTGCTTGGATGGCTGTGGCTGAGAGTGACTGGACACAGGACAACAAATGCATCTGCAGTTGCTTTTGACTGCTGTGTATCTATTATGGATTGACCGACTTTCATTTGACTCTCGATTTGTTTGCTTTTGGCTGATGCGACGACCTGTTTTCCTGTTTTGCTGTTTGTTGTCAGTTTTGGCAATTAAAATTTATGAAATAAGTTTTTTGTGTTCAATCAAACTTTTGTTGAAAGCAGAGCTGTCAGCAACAGTAAATAAAAGCGAACCGCTTGAATATTCAAAGCAAATACGAAATAATAATTATTTAATTTTAAATCAATTTTAAATTTTCATCTACAACTCACATCAATTGCAGGACTTAAAGGACTTTTCTTTAATAATATTATTATTATTATTCCCTTCGCTTATTGACAGCACATTGCACTGGAAATGACCCGAACTATAATCAAATTATTGTTGAAATAAGTTTCTAAGCTCTTCCATCTCCATGCTGGTAACATTTAACCCACATCACAAATCTCAACAACAAAATGCAGTTGACTTTTGAATTTATACTGTTCGTACTTTTATATGGTGCTTATGGCTCATATACTACTCGTACATATACGATTAACGACCTTATAAACAAGTGCATAGAGCGAGAGCGAGAGAGAGACAGAAAGAGAAAGAGAGAGAGAGAGAGAGAGGGAGAGAGTACCATCCGCTCGACCCACAAATGCATTTTGTGTGCCCTTTTGCTAGCCACGTTTGTTAGTTTTGCGATGCATCGTTTAATTTTAACGCTCAATTTAAAATGTTTTATGCAGCAGCGCGAACTCGTACACCCACAGGCACACACACACACACACACATGCATCCAGGAACACCCACAGTTAGTCCCTTTTGGCTGTAACACCCAGACACACACACACACAGAGACACATATGGGGAGGTGCAGCATGAGAGCAAGCAGCGAAGCGCAGCGCGGCATAAGAACAACAAGGACGAGGACGAGAACCAAGGCCAGCACCAGAACCAGAAAGCCAGGCAACAGGACCTGAACCAGGACTAGCTGCAACCACGCTATGCTGCCCGGCTGTCTGGTTGTCGTCCTTGTTTTCTGCATGCAATTATCTCAGCATTGGCTTTTTCTGCAGCCGTTGTCCTGCATCTTTTGCCTTGTAATAAATTAAGCTATCAAGTGTCCTTAATGTACAGTACAAGCAGCGGCCGTGGGAGCTCGACTTAATTTATAAGCAGCCCACTGTGCCTCCCCTGCTATACCCCCTACCACTACGAGCATGCACACCCACACCACCATATTGCAACCGGGCAGACATAATAATGCAAAGTATCACACAGTCAGTCGGCAATTATAAAGTTTTTATTTATATAAGCATTTCATACCATAAAGTCATCGGAGAGTGCCAGACACAAACTGCAGCAGGTGTTGCATATGAAAATTATACGCTTCATAAATTTTTGCTAGCCACAAATTGAAACTGGTCTGGACTCAGACGGCGGGGTCCAGGTTCAGGTCCACGTCCAGCCTAAGTCTCGCTCTCGCAGGCTCGGTAATTCAAGAAGTTTGTCAACCTTTTTTAGATTTTTTGTGTCATGCGATACTTTTTATTCAACATCTTTATAATGGCTGACTGAGATCCCAAGATCTGTGTGCTACCTGCGCGCACAAATTAGTTTGACAATCTATTGAGAGAGCCAGCGATATTGAGGGGATATCAGAAATCTCTGTAGCGTTGAGATTTTTGTGGGAATAAAATGCACCGATGTCAAATTATTTTGAAGTGTTTGGACAGATTTTTGCCTTTATTTATTTTATATACACATATACATATTTATTTTTTTTTTTTTTTGGCAAATAATTTGATATGAGCCCTTTTTTTTTTTGGAGAGGGCGTACAAAGATTTTCATTGCAGGGCGTCTACTTCCGCGGCAACAGCTGCCAGTGCAAGTTGGCAACAGAGTGGGGCATGAAGTGTCAAATACCAAGAGTATTACAATATGCAATATGAAATCGATTTAAAAACACAAAACAAAATAAATTGGAGTTACCAATTGTAGCCAAATTTAATATGCGTTTCAGATATCAAATAGACAAGTTACAAGAATAAATAATGATAAAAATAAAACTTTAAACTCTTCTATTACATACGTAAAACCAATTCAATGTTTGCCTAAAGAGCTGACAGTGTCAAAACCCTTATGGCTACCCTCGTTTGGCTTTGTATTTTTATGGCCATCTACTCAAATTTCAAAAAGTTAACAGCTCAAGCTACAAAACCAACAAAAAATATAATACTGATACGCAAATCATTGAGCTAAAATTTATTCTAAAGCCCACTAGTTGCCCCTTTTGTTATTGTGGCGTGAAATGAAGACATTTATATATAAATATATATTGGATATTGGAGTTGGAGTTGAAGTTGGAGGGGGGAATGGCCGCCGTCTCTGCTGAATGTCTATATCAGTTTTCAAGATTTCGTGTTCCAAATTGGTGCTAAATGCGCTGGCGTTTCAATTTTCAACAATTGAGATAAATCGGAAGTTACCAGCATGCCTTTGATGCCATATACCATATACCATATACCATATACCGTATACCGTATAGCATATGCCATTATAATGCATATGAAGGCGACTTAGAAACGAATTCGATTTCGTGCACCTTGCGGCGCCTCGCATTATCACTCAAGTCATAAATTTCGACGAGAACTCAGAATGAAGAAGAACAACTCGGAGATGTAGAACCCAGAACCCAAACTCTGAACGTCTTAAGTGCCGTAATTTCAGTTCGATTTTAACATGTTTTGATCGCGTTGCTGACAAACTTTAAGTGCTTTTATTTCTACGCTTTATGGCGGCAGCAAAAATGTTTTTTTTTCTGCTTTTTATTATTTATTTTATAAAAGCAAAATATGCCGCTTCCATATGCTTTGTTTTTTTGTATCTGTTTTGTTCATTTATTGGCATTTGGCTTGTTGCCTTTTGAAGCTTTTTACTGCTTGACTAGCGCACAAGTTCATTTTTGAACGACCTTTTTTTTCCCTGCCGCTTGCCGCGCTGTGTGGCATTCTTAAATTATAAAAAAAAACCAAAAAAAAACTTTATATATTAAGAAATATCACAGAGACAGAGCTAAGAACAAACAGACTTGCCGCAAACCAGACACGGGCATATTTATGGAATTTTTATACTTATTGTGCGAATTCTTCCACATGTGCAATTCCTACCTCTCCAACTTGAATACCACAACAAAAATCAATGGCCCTGGCATATTTAATACATATATAAACTATTTAGACAAACTTGAATTTAAACTAAACTTGAATTAAGCATCGAAACATTAATTAAATGCAATTTACCAATCGGTTGTCTCACTTTCAATTAATTGAACAGTTTCCATTTTTTTGCACGTCCCAATTGGATTTGGCCAATGTGTATATATTATATATAGGCCAATTGTTATGTATATGTATGTATGTATATAAATAACTGCACTTAATGAAAAACGATAGTTGGGCCGTTTCCATTTCACATAAAGTTAAATATTCAGGTGTGCCCACAAGTCAAGCTACGCCGATTTTAATTTCATTTAAATCTCCGAGCGGTCCATAAAAGTTGCACAATCTATATGTATATAGAGTATAAGCGACTGCATAGCCCACCCCAGCTGAACCACAGCTTAGTGTGCTACAGTTCAAACTGGGTTAATGACAAGCTTAACGGTACTGGCGGAAAATTAAAAAACTGCCAACAAAAAATAACAAAACGAAAAAGCAAAAAAAAATGTCAGGCTAAACCCAGGTGAAGGTTTCAATGGTAACCGCTGTATAGAAAAGCATGAAATATTGAACATTGAGCCAAGCCAGTAGTGAAAAGCGAAAATATTGTTTACCATTGCGGCTGCCTTTGCCATTGTAGTCTTATTGTCATCATCCTGCTCTGCCTGTTAGGGGAAAATGCCAAAAATGTAATTTAGCAATCACTTTGTAAGCCGCACACACCCACCCACACAACACCCAACACACAACACACAACACACAACAGCAATATATATTTATATATGTATATGGAAGCCAAAGTAAAGTCAAATTTTTTAATCAAAATGCTTGCATAAAACCCTAAAAATGTAAACTCGAGTGGCATATGTAAATAGGAGTAAATAAAATAACAAATTCTATTAGACTTTTTTTTTATATATGTATATTATGTATTTAGACAAAGAATATTTCAACCAAAATAAAAACTTTTAATATCAAATATTTACAATAATATTTTTTAATAAAAATATATTTATGCAGACTTGTATGACATTAAAATATAAATAAAATAAAAGCAATGCGTATTGTGACTATAGCAAAAACTGAACATATTGAATGGGGGAGTTTTTACTACAGAAATAAATTAATTTTAATAGAATACACACATAACTGTCAGGATGTGGCGACACTCAATGCAACAAGTTGACATATAACTAGAGGGAATTAAACCAATTGATGTTGATGGGAAATATAGAAATCGCTACGATGAGTTACTAGTCCTGTCACTGGTCACTGTAGATGGAAAGATGTCTTAACTAAAGTAAGAGTAGCACACAGTGTCACTTGTAGGTTCTATAAACTAGTACAGGAAACATTAGAGTACCTATAAGCGGTAAGAACTTTCCCAACAAAAGCAGAGGTAATAGCATTCCAAAAGGACTGGTCCTGTTACCTGTCACTGCAGGCTAAAAGAACATATCAATAAAGTAGTAGTAGCAGTGACACTGAAAGGTTTGTGAGCTTAAATAATAATAACTATATGAAATACCCCAGCCAAAATAAAGGAAAAAACATACCAAAAGGACACATTCTGCCAACTGGGGAAACAATGAATCTACACCCATCAAAAGCGCCTCCAACCAACAATACTGGCTATCTACAATATCTCTTATTCCCTCTCATAACAGCAACAACGGCAACCTGTTTAATCAAATTACACAAAACAATAAACAACCTTATGATTAATAAAAAAAAAAGAACAATATAATTTATCAACCTTTAAGTGCAAAAACAAACACACAACGAAACCAGAACTTAAAGTTAAAGTAAGAAAAAAACATGAGCATATTAATTCAACTGCTTATTGGCTACTTCAGCGCATTACTTGTTTAATGGCAAAAAGTTATTAAGACATAAATATTTCGTTGAAGGGGGCACATATGCACAAACACGGTACACACACACATGTACACATTGGCGACACCTCCTCGTCGTTCCCTCTGCACAACATCTTCGCCAATATGTCACGCGCCTGCGCCTGCGCCTGTCCCAACTTCTGCCGGTGTGCATCAAAGTGATTAATTAAAACATTTTTGCATATTACAAGCATTTCGACTTTGAACTTGATGGCGGTCTCCGCAAGGCCCCCAGACGCGAACCGACCAGACCAGACCAGACCCGACCAGGCCAGAGCAGTCGCATTACTACCAACCAACAGCAATAATAACAACACCAACAGCAACACCTCACGCAACATGTTGTTGATGCTGCACAGTGGTACGGCATACGAGGAATCTTTTATGATTTTAATAATAATTAATTAAAGCAATTTTAACAATTAGTTAGAGTGCCAAGAGATGTAGCAATAACTGCTTTAATATGGTGTTTTGTCAGTTAATTCTTCTGCTTAAAATAATATAATCTAATATCTATCTAATATACACTCGTATGAACAGAACTGATCCAGAATATATATACTTTATTCAATGGAATATACCTTCTTCTGCAAACTATTTACAGCCTGCATTCCATCATCTTTTAAAGCTATTCATTCTACTTTAACTTCTCAGAACATATTCCTAAATAAACATTGTTAAATTTCACAGCATAATATGCCTAGTTCTTACCACTGTGCGTTGCTTGAGCTGGTGGACTGTCACTCAGCGCGCGTCTTGGATGCGGTTTGCATATGTGCAGTGTCGCTGCCGCTGCTTAAAAGTAAAATTGTGTCGATTTCAATAATGCAAGGGACCCATTACAACACACACACACTACACACACATCACACACCATACACACACACACACGCACACACACATGTGCGTAGCAGTGTTGGCATTTTAAGCAAGCATTCCATCAAAGCGCTACAACCGCAAACGCCAGTCAGAGGAGCAACAGCAGCAGCAGGAGGAGTTCACATTGAGTAGCAGGATCAATGAACAGGCTCGAAAAGGATGGCGACAGTCTGAAGCTGCCGACATTGTCAAGCATTTCATTAATTAAACATGCGAATGTAGCACATTTTAATATCACACAAGAGACTTTATGCAACATATACTATATGTATGTAGGTAGTATTAAGTCTAAAGGGTGCTCCTGACTACCCTTGACTAAGTTTTTACCCTAAGGCCAGGGGCCTGCGTGTCAAAACACATACATAATTTGCAACATGACCAGCCGGTCAGCTCAATTTGATCGAAACACTCATAAAACTTATGCTGTCCCTTGAAAAAAAAAACAAAAATGAGGAGAAAAATCTACAAAGTGCTACATGAACTTGAGTGTTGCACACCTCGCACAAAGGACTAAACGACCGAGTGTCCATTTCGGCATATTATAGCGTGCTCGAAACTTAACTAAAATGCAGTCAACATGTTGCTAGGGCTACCAGCCATGATAAGTCCATAGACTGAGCTGCTATAGTCAGAGCAGACTGTAGACTGGGTTAGGTATAAAACTGAGCTAGTGGGAAACTGAGAATTAAGGATACTTTATTGGATAGGGATTGTTAAGCATTGCAGAATTTGCACTTTACTCAAAACTTAAATGAAAATTAAATAAATTAAGTAATAATTAATACTCTAAGGCAAACAGGGCATCAATTACTAGAACATTAAAATAATTCCCTAGCATTCAAAGAGTTGATACTCACACTTGACTTTAGTTAACTTTAAATAAGTTTCTCATTATATTTTTAGTTTGTATTTAATAGTAGATGCGCTACATGCATTTGCTGTTGGTAGCCCTGGTTGCAACAACATTTACATACACATATACACATATATATACATGACTGTGCGTGTATGTGCATGTCTGTTGTGTTCAGTGCTTCATTTTAGCTACCTTTAAAATAAATTAAATAAAAATTATACAAGTGGTGCGGCATAATGAGCGCTGCAAGCGCTTTTGCAGTTACTTTTACCTCAATAGCCAAGCGGCCGCAACCGTTGGTTCGTCCCGGGATAGGGTCTTACATCGGTAAAAAATAAAAAAAAAAATAACAGAACAGAACAGGGAACCCGTAAGAGGTACGGGCAGTAAAAAAAAGGCGGCTATGTGGCCACTGGGGCAACGGTGCATGTGGCACGGCTGACTGAATGCGGCTACAGCTACGTGTGTATATCTGTGTGTAGGTATGTGTGTGTGTGTGTCAGGGTAAAATTAATGTGTTGTAAAAATTAATTAATTTTGCAAATTATATATTTTATGCATTATCAAGTTTTTTTTCATACTCCAACTCGCACACGTTGCTTCTCGCTGGAGTCTCTCCGGCAAAGGATGCTTTAAATTAACAATGGACAAAATGCTTAAAATAACAGCAACAGCTGTGCGCTGTGTCCTGTGTCTGTGTGTTTCCTACATATAGGTGTGATTAAGGATACGTTTCTGATTTTCACAGCATAAATTTGTAGCACTCAATCAAATATATAGTACTATATA
>JBAMCO010000052.1:7700-23874 GCA_037075125.1 Hirtodrosophila caputudis | reverse complement strand
TATATATATATATATATATATATATACATGTATATATTATATATGTGATACTCTTTGAATAGCATTTGTTCCCAAACCACCAGACAATTTGCCTGGACACAGTGTTTGCCATTCGATGTGCTGTTCGTATGATAGACAAGTGCATACAATTGACAAAACCACTAATCGAATTTTCATATTTTTCGTTTCTATATTTGCAGATTATATGACCCTCATATCGGCCAGTTGAAAGCCGTTACAATACTGGAAAAAACGCCATTAGCTAAAACCAAATACCGCTGCAATATAAATCAACGGAACTGAGCGCATGCGACAATTTGTATATATGGTAGATGACCCAAAAAAACCAAACAAAAAACATAAACTAAACACACAGACACTGACATACACAGAACCACACACTGGAGTAGTATTAAAAACCCACACATATACATATACATACATATACATTTAAGTATTTACTAAAACTATACAGAATACGTAGTTAAAACTAATAGATTCGACAGTGCTGACATGTTATTGATTGCAACAAAACATAGAACATATACATATACATATATATATATATGTATACTATATACATAAATAATAATGATATAGATAGTTATGAATACGAATTGCATTTGGCATATTTAAAAACAAAAAATAATATAAAAATAAAAACCGCAGAGATTTTCCAAAATATCGCAAATTGTAATATCAATAAATAATTTAAACGCAATATTTGCATGCGTCAGCTGTCAATGACATGAAAATGTTGTCAAATAAATTTCAATAAAAATTACGCAAAACAAATATAAAAAAAAAAACCAAAAAAATATATAGAAAATTTTAAAAAATTTAGTGCTCTGTTAGTTTTTACAAAATTAGCACACAAAACAGAAATATGTTAAATCTAAATGTAAATATTTGAAATTTAATTTTTTATATACATTTTCTAATTTGTTAATTGAATGTAGTTAATACTATGTTAAGGGGTTTATGATTCATTGCCTTGGCGGGGGAGCAGCAGAGGGCGTAACAATTTGTTCACGATCCTCTTGCCAGTAGCATTTAAGTAGGCGATCATTACAAAAAAACAAAAACAAAACCAAAAACTATTAAGAATTGTAAAAAACAATATGAAAATAAAATAAAAATTAAATCATTTAAATGCTAACACAAAGGAATCGAAAGATATAAGCTTCTGGATTGTTGCTATCCATAAGTATATCCATAATTATTTATAATACAAATTCTATGCTTATGGAAAATTAATATATATATATATATATATAAATAAATATATATGTATACAATTGACGACCAAACAAAAGTTTAACTTTATATATATATACATATATATATATAAATATATTTAGAAACCAAAATGATCATAAATAGTACTTTGAAGCCAACCAAATGCTTAAACATTAATATTAATTAGATTAGTTTAGGCAGTTGCAAAATCTTTGTAAACAAATGTCCTATGTGAGATTCACTTTAAATTGATCATACTACTATATATCATTCAAAATTTTATACAGTTTAGCAATGGTTTCCCTATAAACATTGTTCACATTAAACACAACTTTGTTTCTGTAGTGATTCATACATATATTCTCTTCAAGATTTAGCAAACTAAAGAAACCAACGGCTTGTTAGTGATACTAATTTTAAAAGGCAAAATAAATAAAAAAAAAAACACGAAAATCACTTTAATTAGTAATTACGAAATTAGTTAACATAGGATGTGTTCTAAAAGAGTAAAAAGAAAATGTGTTTGATTTGCATTAGATAAAGTAAAGAAGTAAAGTTTAATTTTGTAATTTCACTGGCTAATTAATAGCTGAAAATCGTTTCAAGATCAATTCAGAATTTAATTAATTTAATTTCATATTTATTTTCTCTTTTAAGTATGTTGCATACCAAATACCAAATCAAATTTACAAATTCAGTCAACTGTAATGGCAATTAGCAAAACACACAGCAAATTGATATATAGATATAAACAAGTATGTTCTTAGCAGACTTCAAATGTGAATTCAGTAATTTGAGTTATTGAACCTTTTTGCTTGTTAACTTAAGCATGTTATTAAATCAAATTCATTTGATTCAATGATTTCTGCAACTGATTGTAAATAAGTGAAATTGAAAGAAACAAAAAACTCAATAGAATAAAATATATACTTAAATAGTACAACATATAACAACATCTAACACCCACACAAACACACATACACACATACACAGACACACCCTCTGGCACATTAACAATAAGATACACTAAGCAATGCATAAGTAAACAAGTTCCAAGCAAGTCTTATACAAATACTTATTCACACACTCACTCTTCCCTCAAAAAAAAAAAAAAAAACAAAAATTAAATACACTCAAAAAACACTCACATTGCATCGCACATCAAATCGCAGAATATCCAACAAAACAATTTAGCAATTAACATTAAATATTAACAAAACTGTCTGAGCAAAAGCAAACTAACTAAAAACGAACGACTAACCTAAAGTGAAGCCACACTAAAACGAAACGCAGCGCAAATCCAATAAGCGCCCTCATCTATACGAGCATGTAAAATGAAGAAGCGTTAAATAAACGAATTAAAATGAAATATTTCAAAAAACTCAGCTCTCTCTCTTTCTCTCTCTCGCTCGCTGTCTCCCTTTTACTCTTTCTATAAAAAGTTTTTACTATTAGTGCAAATTGCATTACTTCAATTTTGAACAGACACAACCATCAATATGCTGGTCTCCAGAAGAAGCTGTTGTGGAACTGCTGCGTATACGCTTGGGACTGATACCAGCAGCCATCAATTGAATAGCCGGAAATGGACATGTTGGATGTTGGATGTTGTACGTCGGTGATTGAATGTATTCTCTTTCGCTCTCCTGTTATCGGGGTCAGCATGTAAATAAATAAATAAATACTCTAACACAGACATGAATTAAATTAAATTGGAGTAACAAAAGGGTGCACTTAACTTCTGCTCATGCTTTCCTAAGTATATAGAGCTGCTCCTCAGTAATTGCAGGCTTGTGCGCCTGGCATAAGTGGATTTGAAGCGTTTACGCAGTGTAATAATCTCCGGCATAATCTTTGATTAATACTCTAAATGCGGTATAAGTATCAGTCAGCGCATCTAAGGTTTATTTCATGAAATATGCTACTCTACGTGCGCAATATACATATCTAATCTCTATTTTGTGAATTTAAATGAAGCCCTGATGAGCTGTACTGCAATTTCATAAGTTTTTTGTGCTACTCATTCAGCAGGGATCTTATTTGCTGTAAATATTTATAAATTTACAAAAACAATACGCAGCAGCAAAAATGCTACATGCTTATTAAAAATATGTAGCTGCTACTCATTATTTCTTAATATGCAGCTGCTATATTCATAGTAAACTTCAGTGTTTTAATAATTAATTTATATTTATGCAGTAATTTTCCAGTTTTTTACATACTGAATGCATTTTAAATAGGGGTAAATAGGTGCAGTAAAAGTGTGCAAATATATGTAACAAGCAGAGGGATATAACTATATACAACTCCATTGACTATATGCATATATATTCTATATCTGGATGCCATATGCATCCCCTCGTAGTTGGAATTAATTTGCGTATAAATTGAAGTTAAATTTACGAATTAAAATTTCATAAGCCCACTAGTTACATAAAATGCATATGAGATTTTTTTCTTGCATGCTATATATGAAAACAAAATTCAATGTCGCATGCAATTTTTCAAGAAGGCCTGTCGATCAACTAAATTGAGTTGAAAATTGATTTAAGTGTTATAAAATCAACTAAAATAAGTTAGTTTAAGTTAGCTTGTTTTAGCTGGAATTTAAAACCTTAAGATGACAATTTGTGCGAATTTCATGAGTTGGTATTCAGCTATCCATGGAGTGTTCCTTTGTAATTCCGGAAAATGTTTATATGAAGCGCTTCCGAGTTTTGTTGCTATGTAACTTTAATACTTCACACGATTTTAACACAATTAATCAAATGATTCATACAGACTAAAAGCCGCTAATTAGTAGTATTAGCTATCTTTTATCAGCTATGATTACAAATTGCTGACGCATATATATAGCTATATATATATATATATATATATATCAGTAATTGCTCCAGCTAGCAGCTGTTGAATGTAATTAAAATTTGTGGCCGATGCAGTCAGAGATGGGTAGCCCGCAAATGAATTAAATAAATTAAATAAGCCGGTAGGTAGGCGTCAAAAAAAACATCAGAAATGAAAAAAAAAAAAGAAATTAAAT
Source organism: Hirtodrosophila caputudis (assembly GCA_037075125.1). Lineage (NCBI taxonomy): Eukaryota > Metazoa > Arthropoda > Insecta > Diptera > Drosophilidae > Hirtodrosophila > Hirtodrosophila caputudis. Next base: position 19,595 of record JBAMCO010000052.1, on the reverse strand, counting down.
ATAAAACAAGAAATAAAAAACAAACAGACAACGTTAAAACCCAAATGAAATATGTATGGAAAAACGCGTGTAAATGGCGCTCGTATTTTTTATCGCGGCCTGGGCAAATTTACACCTAACCTAAAAGCGGCGACAGGTGCTTAGCAGACGAGGGACACCCCCAACTGTGACTATCTATCCCCCTATTCCTCACCTACTCTTCCATCTATCTGTCTCTGTTGCTCTCTATGTCTGGCGCTCATTTAAATGCCGCGCAACAAGCATTTATGTTAATTGAAAATACGCCGGAACGGTACAGCCATTTAAATTCAATTGTCAGCCGCATCTTGTGTCGCCATGCAGTGCGAGGTGGGGCGGGGGAGGGCAAACTACACACAGATTGGAGAAGCAGCTGGCAGAGATGAGAGCAATGGACCAATGTACCGACCACAAGCTGAGCCACCCTCATGCTATAAGGGGCGAACGCAATGAGAATTTATATTTATTATTATGATTACAGTTCAGTTTAAGCTCGCGGACAGTGCTGACCGGACGGGGATTCACATTTGCTCATCAATAAATGCGAAGTCACAGTTCTGAAATTACATAAATATACCTATACATATATATATATACGTATATATTCAGAGAAACAACGACGGATATAAGGTTAGGATGGAGCGCCTGTTAACCATATTCGAGCAGGCTGATCCATTCTCCACCTGGTGGCCCACTATAGCGGCCGTTGTGGTCGGCCTTGTGATTACAGTGCGGTGAGTCGTGAAGAGAGCGTAGTGTTGCTGTTGGTCGGGACAGCTCATACATTTTCATGAGCTAAAAGGAAATGCCTGGTGCTAACGATAAGATGTGGACGAAAACTTTTATTTCAATTTTTTTTTTTTTTTTGGGGCAAGACGCGTCGCCGGACACGTATATAAATGTCGCGTCCAAAGTAAAAACTCGCTTAACTCGAAACTTTTTAAGTGGATTTCATAAAGATAGAGCGATGAGGGCTAAAACCCCACTGCCAACTGAGCGCCAACTGAGCGGCAGAGTAGCCGGATAATATGTAATATCTAAAGATTATTTTTGCGCGTTTCGCTTTTGGGCATCGTCGCGGTTTTTGTGGCATACCCCACAAAAGTTGCAGGTGCAAGTGGGTATGGGCATGAGTATGGGCGTAACAGTGACCAATGTTCTGCTGCAATTGCAATATGTAACAACTGGCAACTGACAACTGCGGCAAGTGCCAAAAAGCTGCTGCAAATATTTGTGAAGTGGATTTGCGCAAGTTGGCTAAAAGTAAATGCCATGGTAAATGAATTCTGAAATGTTGCAACCATTGTGGGTGGCAGAAGGTAAAACAGATCAACGAAAAGCGGTAGCGATAGCAAACTTACCGCCAAGTGCCAAATAAGTGTCAACCAATGAAGTGGAAGGTCATAATGCACGCAGACTGCACAAGTGCTCAAAAGTTGCCCCAGCAACGAACAAAATTAGCCAAAAAATTTCTCAAACGATAAGTAAGAAAGTCTATAAAGATATTTGACAATTATTTGTGCTAACAATCTTCACAGTTTCAAGTAATTATTTTTAATTAATAATCAAAGTACTTACCAGCTGTCAAAAGGACAGTTTGACTAACTCAAAATGGAAAGACAAACAAACAAAAAATGAAAATTTCCCTAGAAATATAAAGTTAGAGTTGAGATATAGATCGTATAGTCGATGCAGCTTTGTAGCAATACTGATTGTGGATATGTTAGGAGCCTTTGCCACTTAATAACAAAGTTTCTGTCATATTTAATTACGCGTTTACATATGCAAATAAGTAAACAGATTTAATTAACGCCTATCAATGTGCCCAAGGCAGAAAAACAACAACCATAGCAGCAGACAAAACACAGATGAGACCACACAGGTGCGCCACATGATGGTTACACATCATTATGTATGTGGCACGCCCACTATATTACTACTATGTACGTTGATGCTCTCTGCCTTCCCCATTTTAATCCTATGCCCGCATTGCAGCAACATAATGAGCGGACAACGCTGCCCCAACGATAATCAAATCAAGGAGCAAATTGTCGTCGTTACAGGCGGGAATAGCGGCATTGGCTTTGAGATTGCCAAAGCGCTTGCGGCACGTGGTGGCCGCATTATCCTTGCCTGCCGCAACATGGTCGATGGAGAACGTGCCGCAGCTATTATCAAACGTGAGCTGGGCTGTCATACACCCACCACACCCGGAGACAACATAAATCCGGCAGAGCGTTATTTTGTTGAGACACGCCATCTGGATTTATGCTGTCTGCGCAGTGTGCATCAGTTTGCTGGACAGCTGATGGCCGAATTTGAGCGCATCGATGTGCTAGTGAACAATGCGGGCATCGTATTCGGCCATACACAGTTGCCCACAAAGGACGGCTTTGAGCATCACAGCCAGGTGAACTATTTGGCGCCATTTTTGCTGACGCAACTGCTGCTGCCACATCTGCGTCGTGCAGAACAGGGCAGAATTGTATTTGTGTCGGCTCACGCTCATCAGTCGGCCAAAATCGATTACGAGGATCCGTTGAATGTGGGCACATGGGCGGTTAAATTTCATGCACGTGATGCCTTTGCCCATTCCAAGCTGGCCGTGATTTTGGCCACACGCTGGCTGGCCAAGGAACTCCAAGGTAAATTAATACGCTATTGGGAACACGAAAATACCGCGGCGCTTGTACAAATTGAAAAGTTTACATTATAAATTATTGATACACTTAACTCGACCGGGCCACAGTCTTCCATATTTAATAAAGCGCTGATTTCCCCGCAGATACCCGCATTACGGTCAACTGCTGCACGCCCGGACTAGTCAGAGGCACCAAACACCTGCGCAAGTAAGTAGCCAAACAAAATAAACGAAAGCGAAACCAAACAGTAGCCAATAAGTTGCTAAAAAGTAGCCAAAAAGTAGCAGAAATTGTAACCAGGTCACTGAAATTGAAATCAAAAATCCCAACAAGCCCAAAAAGTTGCACTTAGCGCAAAGTGCAACTGCAACTAAATATTTAAGCACGTTTCGCGAATGATGCAACAAAAAAGAGAAAAAACTTATTCCACTTTCATTTGGCTTAATGTGACCTTTAAGAGGGCGGTGAGCATAGAGCGTTGCACGTTTGTAGATGGGCCAGAAAGAGGCTCATCAAATAGCGAAAAAATTGGCCAAGTAACCAAGTCATCTGTACCACTTGGCAGCGCATCAAGCGACTACCATAATCATCAAATGTTGAAGGCCAAATGCTAATGTAATTAAAGATTTGAATTGGACATCCTTGAGTGACGATTCAGCTAACAAACCATACTAACCAAGGTCTTGACTGAGATTTCTAATAATTATAATGAGTTTTTCTGTGATGATTATGTATTCCGTGTCTTTATTTATGTCCATCTCCTTCTTATTTCTGAATATCTTCAATTTGTACATGAATAATCCTAAACTAGGAACTCTGCCGTTTGCCTTGTTAAGTTTTCTCTGAAGTATGTTCGTTTCAAAGTGCAAGGAGAGTGCTATAAACTTTCTCTGTAATGCTTATTAAATAATTCAAGACTTAAGATCGTGGTAAAGATATTAGACAAATATTTAATGGCTGGCAGAATTTCAAAAATCTCTTTCCACAATTCTATATTGAATATTATATAAAGTGCTATGGGCTGTTTGTTACACACATTGCACAAACGTTATATAAGACAATAACATTGTCTAAACAAACTAAAATCCATTTGGATAACTGTCAGGGACAGCAAGTGCATGGCTCACAAAATATTGGAATGGGTAGAGGGTGAAAAAGGCAGCACGATGACATTGGCTTGGAGCCTGTGCATGCAAATTGGCTGTCAGCGCGTAGTATATGCCTCCCATGTACGCCCCATCCTATACCCTTAACTAAAACTATGTTTATTGCCAGTTGTGTGCGGGTATAGAAAAACTAAATTTGCACAATACACAGAAAAGGATGTGCAAACACGACAAACAGTTGCAAATTGCAAGCGGACAAAATGGCTACAAGCTGCAACAGCAGCAACAGCATCCAACAAGAATCAACTTACGAGTACTCGAAACGACCCTTTAACAACATCTGCGTAGATAATCGTGCATCGAGTGGCACTTGCAACACTCTAAGGCGCATATAAATACACACATTTGCTGTTGCCGCTGCTGCTGCGTCTGCTGTTTATGCAACAAAAGTGAAACGTGATAATTAAAATGCCAAGTAGAAGACGCGGCCGCAGCCCGAGGCTAGGCACTTAACAATTGCCTATTTCTTTGGGGCGGCATAACAAGGGAGCAACAAGGGCAACTTGGGTCATAAACTTTGCCAGGATCGTGCAGTTTTGAGTTATTGCCCGGCCGCACACAGCTGACAGTTGCTGATGTTGCTCTCCTTGTTGTTTGATATCCTTGCTGTTACAGCTGTTGTTGTTGTTGTTGTTGCTGTTGCCAAAGGCGCCGCTGTGTCAGCAAACCAAGTTCAAATGACAAGCGTATGTCGTCTCGTCGACGCCCCCTCGCTGACCTTCGACCTCATCCCTAAAAGATGGCTTGAAAATGAATGCGAGATTTATTGATGCTTCAGTTTCCGTGCAATCGCAAATCTGCAACTTTCTTTTTGTTGGCAGTTATAAATTAGGCATTGCCAGACAATGCGATACAATGCGTTCGTTCCCTCAAAAATCAACTCATTTTTCATCTGATGAAGTCATTCCTAATCTTCAAGTACATATACTATATACTAACTATATAGAAAGAGGCTGCCCGTCGTCACATGAATATAAGGACAAATGGAAAGATAAACAAATGTATAAACTCGCTGATTGTTGCGGTCCCGAACAATTCATATTGTCATTTGATATAAATTTGAAACTTCAGTTGGTTGATTGACTTTGGCAGCAAAGTTTTATAAAGTATCAATGTTTGTTTTCAGTTTCTATTTGATTGAAAGAAGAATATTTAATATGTGATAAGAATTTATATTTCATACAGCATAATATTTGAATATATATTTTAAATGCAAAGTACTTAAACTCTAGGCAACAGACCACTTATATTTAAATTGAAAATATTTATAGATCTTAGGCAAAGAATTCGAAAATCATAAACAATTTGTAGCAATGTCAAAAATGTAGTAATTTAAGCTGGCCTGACCTTTCGTAAAAATATATAAATCATAAGTTTAAGAGCACTTTAAACTTAAAATGGCCATTTAACAAAGTTAAAGCTTTCAAGTACTAGCCTGCCCCCAAATGTAGGCTACATATATTTCTATGGATTTAAGTCAAATGCAGAGATTTCAAAAACATGTCCAAATAAACTTTTTTGGCTTATTTCGCTTGCGCTATTTTGAAGAAAACAAACCAATTAACAGAATGTTTGTCATGCCTGAAATAACAACGACAAGAACAATAACAACTTTGAAAGTATAAGACGATTACAAATGCCAAATCAAGACATTAGTTGTATGTATATATGCGTTGGCATAACATCACACCTGTGTAGTATAAATGCACGCACAACAAATTACACACAATTCAATAGCAATAATTGAAATCAAGTTGCGTGATATGCCATGCGGAATGTGGCAGTCAGGCAGGCAGGCAGGCAGGCTGACTGGCTGGCTGGCTGGCTGGACATAAAAGTTGAGCTGTCAGAAGCCACAAAAGCATAATCCATCATAGACACGAAAATGTAATGTCTACATATGTAGAATTGGTAGCCAGTTGGCAATGGCAGGACCGAGAGCAGGCCAAGCCAGGCCAAAACATGCAGTGAAACATTGTTAACATGCGTCATTACAATTTGCAAAATGCCATCAGAGTGAAACAAAAGGCGAAACAATGAAAGAAAAGAAATCAAATGCCGGGGCAAGCGTACAAATCATTTGGACATAAAACGCAGCACCTTGACAGGCGCAGCCTATGCCACAGGCAAAAGGCAGAGGTTGAAGCAATGGCAAGCAGTGGCAGTGGTACTGGCAATAGGCACGTGGCACGTGACCCCAAGTGCTGAGCCAAGAACAACAGCAGTGCCAGACCATGCCACACCATGTCACACCACACACATAAGCTCTCACAGAAACTGCCTCGGGCAGCGGCAATAAAACAGCAAATGAACAGCGGAAGTAACATCGAGTGGACGTGTATGAGTATGGCCTACAATTCACCTTCATCTATGTGTGTGTTAGTGTGTCTGTGTGTATTACTTCCTTGATACTCACATAGATACATGTGCCTTGCATGCATTTACTTCCTGTCCATTGGCTGCCTGCACACATCCGTTTCAGTCTACGTCTCGTCGCGTCTCATCTATCAGCTCAACCTTTTCCTGTACATGTTTTGCTTCTCCAAGTAGATTTTCTATTTACAGACTTTGTAGCGCCAAATTGAACTTTTCTTCTACCTTACAGAAGGGAACAACAGAAACCGTTTGGCCAACATTCATAAATACTCTTGCAGAGGATTCTTTTAAACAAAAAATCAAATCTTACATTATCTTCGGATCAACTGCTAACTGATAGATAGAAGATAGAATACTTAATAGAACAGGTAATTTAATTTAATTTAATGTAATGCTACTATGTCGGTTGAAGAACAAGAACTGGCTTATGGCTGCCTCAGTACGTTACAGATGCCACGAGAATATCATAACACCTCCTTCTACAAGGGTAAAATACATAACAACATCACCCTCTGCATACACGTTTTATGCATCTAGCAGATAGCTCTCGTCTTCTCTTGCTTTCTGCCTCACTTTTATATCTGCCAGGCTTGTATCAGTTTGAACAGCTGTCAGCTATGTGTTGCACTTTTCCACCTCTGCTGCAGTTGTTTGCAGTGTCTTTAGCTATGCCTCGAATGGCGAATACATTTGGAATTGCCAAGAATACGCTGCCTGTCAGTCAGTTAGTCCAGTCTATCAGCCAGATTTTTGCTGTGCTCGTTATTTATTGAAAGGCCACCACTTGGTTTATACTGAATTCCTGCTGCTATCTGTCTAATCCATCCCTGAACACTTCTCAAGCAATGCAGTATCAGCAAAAAAAAAAAAAAAAATTTATAAATGGTTTTGTGTTTCCCTTAAGCTTTAAAGTATATACAACAGCTACGAGTAACTTTAAATTGACTATCTACAGTTTTGTTTGAGAGCATTTGTATTTTGTATTTTGTATTCTGTTTTCTCTATTGTGTCGGCGCGTAAACTTTAGCTGTTGGACTTCTAAAGCATATTCCAAGCGGAAGTAATCGCGATTTATAAAGCGGCAGCAGAAACAATATGCATACTGCAGGGATTTAAAAACATGGTCGTGTACATTGAAGCAGCACTGAAATCTGAACACTCGTCTTCTTTTGTTCTCAAAAATGTGTCCTAACAGGCAGCAAGTTTCAAATAATCTAAGCATCACCAAACAAGGCACAAGCAGTGTGATTTGAGCACGCAGTGAGCATACAAAATTCTTTGACAAAAACTAGAATGCACCTGGATTTAAGCTAGATGACTGCTGGCCAAGCACAGCCAACTGCAAAATCTACTGAATGATTTAAAAGCTGAAAAACACAGAAATCAACTAAGGGACTTTGTAATTAGAAACTCCCGACTGAGACATACTCTGTTATCAGCCTGTTTGAAATTAAAATATTTGTCGAATTTATTTGTGGTGTGCAGAAAAGAGTTTTCTAGCAGAAAGTAGTCTATAGCTATTGCTACTGTCATATTGCGAATATTTGCGAATTTGTCTCATACTTCAACTCATATTTAATTTGCGTCCAGCAATCGGATTAACTAAAAACAAATAACTCAGCTTATCCTGCCTCACAGTGCTAACTAATGCGTCTCAAATTGCTTTAATAGCTTGCAACATAGCGCACAGAGTGGATCTTAGTGCAATCAAGCGTTTTAACTGCAAATTTATCTATCAAGGTTCAACAAAAAGCAAAAAGAAGCAAAAATCCATATTTATTTTCATTAAACTAAGCTCAGAGCAACGCAATGTTGGTTTTAAAGCAAACTTAAAGAACTTTGTATTTTATTCAAAGGAAAACATTGTACAGTGTGCATTTGCTTTAATTATGCCTCACAGTCTTTTAGGTAGTCTAGGTTTATTTAAATGAACTTCGTTTCACACATATGTGAATAAAATATAATGCTTAAAGCTTTTAGACTTTTAACTTAAATGTTAAACAAACTTTGCACACCGCATTAACTGTTGCACACAAAAATTTCAATTTCAAATATTTCACAAGTATAAAATTGTTGATTTAAAAAGTTTTTTCGTTTTGCACGCGCTGCCATCGGGAAGCCATTTCTGTAAGTAAATCTACATATACACATACATATATAGATATACATGTGTATATATGTGTGTATATAAATATATATAGAGTATGCTGCGCTTTTCATATAAAACATTTTCATGTAATCAGCTGCACTTTGTTGGGTCGATGGACGTGAACTTTGTCTGGCTTAGCGGTTCATGCTCTCAGCCCTACGGGCGCTTAATGCGATTCAGAAATGCATCTAAAGAATTAGAAGTCAATGCAATGGGAGGGGAAGGCTGCAGGCTGCAAGGTTGCAGCATTGCAGGTGTAGCAAGGGCAGTTTGAATAGCGTTCGCAGCTGAATGGAATCGTTTTTTGCCCCAAACACAGGAAAATCCTCCATACCAAAAACCAGACACACACACTGGCACACACGGGCACACACAGCAGTAGCAGCAGCAGTCGGATAGATGCACGCACACTTAAACGCGCTTTTGTGTGGCTACATGTGTGTGTGTGTGTGTGTGTGTGGGTGTGTATGGATGAGTGTAACTGTCTGTGCGCTTGTTGTACTATGAAATGAATGAAAATGAAAAGCAGTTAATGCTCAAGTCACGGAAAAAGCGTAAATGGAAAAGTTAAACGCATTAATTATTTATTTATCGTTTTATCATGTTCAAGTGTCGGTGAACCTGCGCCATGAAACGCCATTGTACGCAACAGCAACAGCAAAAACAACAACAACAGTAACAACAGCAGCAACAGCAACAGCAACAATGAAAGCTAAGCAAATTGAGCGCAAGTTTGTAATCCTCCTTGAAAAGGCAACTACAGCTTGGCCATCATTTTGGCATGGCAAATACTTCAGATTAACCCGAGATCCTTGTCAGGATTCGGACTGTTGACTTGATATGACGGACATTAAATTTAAGTGCTCCCCGAAACGTTCTTTCTTTCTGTATTATTATTTTATTTTTTTGTTTTTATCTTTTGTCGCCACAATTGAAAATGTTATTAAAACAATGTGAAAAGAAATTGTTAAAGTTTTGCAGCACTCAGACGCATTGTCATGAGACTGTGCAGAACCTCAATAGGAAGTTCAAGAATCTGTGCTCTAACAATGGGTCAGTTCTGGAATACAAGTTTTGTCATCTTTAACAATATATAATAAAGCTAAATGTAACATATTGAACATTTAAATATATGCAATAAATTGAAAGGGCAGTACTATATCGTTCACTTGACAGGAATCCTATTCAAAGTATTAACAATGTGGATAACGAAGTGTATAGAACAGTCGTATTGATTGTTTTTACTTTGTAATGTTCAGCTCGTGAAGTTTTAAGGACTTTTAAACAAGAATCATCATAGTTGTCTGCCATTTTACACTTTTTTTTCAACCCTTCTTTACTGTCTTAATACCCTGTTGGAATTAAGTTGAAAGGATATTATGAAACTGTTGAATGCAGTTGAGATTAGAAAATAGTAAATGAATATTGACCGTACTATATAGACTCTACATCGAGTCGAATTTGACTTATCTACAGAAGGAAAAAGTTTCTCTATTAAATAGAATCTCAATTATGTTTATCCCTAAGTTGAAAAGTTCCATATAATATAATAAATTAATAAATTTGTAGCGTATTATATATTCGATCATTCTAAACGAAAGTATTCGTAATTGTTTTTGCAGTTTAATTACAATTGAAATTAAATACTATATATCTATTATTTAATTCCATCTTCTCTTTACTAAATGCATGCTGTGGTGCCCTCAGCTCGCCGCTAATGTCTGCCATTAGCGTTAAGGTGATCACCTATCCGTGGATGTGGCTCTTTATGAAGAACGCTTATGAGGGCGCCCAATGTGCCATACGTTTGGCCACAGATCCCCAGTTGAAAGAAGTAACTGGCGAGTACTTTAAGTGAGTTGCCATTTGCCGGAAACAACTGATGCCGCATTAAGCGACACATTGTTTCCTTCTTTTTCGTTTCGTAATTTTTTGTTTCTTTTCTTTTTTTGTGGTACATTATAACATCACTTGGGTACTTGCAGTGACTGCGAAATTGCGGCAACTTCTGAGGCTGGGCAGGACATGGAATTGTCCAAGAAATTGTATATGCAAACCATAAAAACGCTTCAGCGCGTTACCAAACTAACAGTCGACAAGGAGGCGTGCACCACGAAGACAGAGCTTCAGTCTCAGTCGGACAACTGATTTATGTTGGGCACACGGCCTGGCGCAGACGAAGTCTGCAACTGCAACGTCTATTTGCATTTGGTTTAACAATTGCCGCATTAGCCAGCCCCAATCCTGCTGCTGGCCCACAAAAAAAAAACCCATCAACATTGGCCAATTTTCTATAGGACGGCATCCCCACCATTTTTAAGGATCTGCAAGTGAAGTAAAGTTTAAGCTGAGAGACTGCCTCTATGTTTTACTTCTAGAAATATATGTAAATTTAATGTGCAAGCAAGCAAATTTTTGCTGAGTTTGTGTTTTATTCAATTCTCTCTCTCTGGTCTGCTCCATTTTTCAATAAAAAATATATAAAAAAAAAAGTGGCCAACCCTTAGACCCGTCATAAGCACAGATTTACGAGACGCGGTCAATTAGAAAATTACCATATGTTTGCATGATTCTGGATTTCTTTATAATGCCATTTAAAGCAGCGTTTCAGAAATTTATTCAAAGCATTTAAAAGGTCCAGTCAACAGTAAAATGCTGTATGTATATAACATACATATATATATGTATAGATATATATATCATGTAGGTACATATATACTTGAGATTGAGAGAAATAAATGTTCATTCATTTCTTGTGTAAATATTTGCGCTTCTATTATAATAATACGAATGCTTTACATTTTAATATAGAATGAAGAATGTTGAATAATAAAGCTTTTTATTCAAAGCCAACGCTTATTGATTGTTCTTAGACCCTGAAACCATAAAATGGATTAAAAAGGCTAAAAGAAATTTATGCCAACTTATGTAAAAGGCAAAAGGCGGCATCTGCGATTTTATTATATATTCGCAGTAGTATATAAAATATATTTAAGAGTAAGGCCAGAGTTTTAATGGTATGTAGAGAAATGGATATGGTTAATCAGCTTCAATAGTTAAATGGTTTCAGCTATGAATGAATATTATCTTATAAATATCGGTAGCATGCGTGTGGCACGTGCATATCACATATTTGCCACGTATATTTCGAGTGAATACCACACAAATATGTGCATATAATTTAAATCACATGACGAACAAGGCAGATCCCATGAAGAGCAAAGTTTTGAAAGCTATGTCACGTGTCAAATCGTTATCCCACAATTTGTATACAATTTTTATATCAAGTCAAGTGATGTCCTCTACAATGTTTACCAACAAGTTAACAAACACGTGGCAAAACTCTCACAATTTGTAGTAATTTTCATAAAGTTATTTCGAATTGTTGTCATCAAACAAATTGGCAAATGGTTATTCGTTGGAAGGGGAGGAATTTAGGTCACTTTTCTAGGCACTTAATACGACTAAAATTAAACTAAAATATTTAAAAATGTTTTAAATTCCCTTAAAGCCATTTTATTCATTTATTAATTGAACGCAATTT
>JBAMCO010000051.1:6305-24352 GCA_037075125.1 Hirtodrosophila caputudis | reverse complement strand
ATCATTAAAATAAATATTTACACTCTAGAAAATTAATCAAATTAACACACATGTTTTAAAACAATTATTCGCAACATAAAATTAAGTTATTTTTATATAGTTATTTAATTCTACCTTTGGGCAATTCAATTATTGTGTGCAATATATAATTTGCCTAGTTTTCATGTAATCATATAATGTAATTAAATTATTTACCATTCCAAGTCATTTCTGTTTACAAATATTATTAAAACAAAAATTATACGCTTACACGCATTACACATTCAGAGTTAAAGCAATTTAAGAAAATAAAATATGAATTTGCTTTTTGAAAATGTACCTAATGCATTTATTGGAAATTAAACATTTGTTTAAATAAACATTTTTTCTTGCGAGTGAAATATCAGCTATTAAATCGGCAACAATGAAGGCAACTCTTTATATAAGGGAGGTACTTTTAAAATAATTAATTTAATGTTTTTTTTTAATTGTAGAACTGACGATGTACAGATATAAACAACTTTTCGATTATGATTGTAATGAATCGCATTATGTTTATTGCAATATTTGAGCTAAAATAATTGAAATTATTTCTTTCTCTCAATAAGTGCTTATGTGCATAGTTGGAAATAATAAGTAATTCGATAAGATAATATTATATATTAGACATTGGACGCTGAACTTTGACTCTGCTACTCAGATCTTGACAAGTGCAGCACTTGATGTGTTGTGCATTGCTCAAGTGATAGAAATTTAACAAGACTTAGAGTTCTTTTTACAAATACGAAAAGTATATAATATGTAAAAGGAATAAAATATAAAGAAATAAGCAACTTTCAAAGGGCGCAGAATTATATTTTAATACTAGTTTAATGCGCTCATTAGTTCCCTAGCTTACTAATTCAACATACATAATACTTATAGACATTCACATACGTGAACATTTGTGTTTACTTAACGTTCGTCGTATTTAATTGTCATAAGCACAAAGTTGTTTTTGCCTGTTGTTTTAATATCAATCAAATGGATATTATTTGAGAGACAGCGTCCTGTTGACCAGAGAATTGAAAACTAATAATTTTAAGGCGCAGTTAAAAGAAAATGTTGTTGCTGTGCCGAAAATAAACTGTGACCACAAAGTTTGTTATAGCCTGTCAGTTGCTTGCTGACTTCTTTGTGAACCGTGAAACTTTGGGAACAGTAAAAAACTTAAATGTCAACTCGCTAAAGCTAAAACACTTCACAATCAACTTGTGCATAAAACTCGCAACGGTGGAAATACAAAAGCCCGCGCACATCAACCTCAAGCAGCGCACTAGGCCACGTTGATTTACACACAAACAGCAACATACACACATACAGATGTACAATGAGTCACACACACACTCACACACACGCTGGGAGAAACAAGAGCAACAACAATACCATAAAAAAATAACAACAAGCAAACAACGAAAAAAGACTTCCGTGTTGATTGTTTTGTTTTGCTTGTGCGAGACGTCAACGTCAACGACAAGCGCCATAAAAAGCGACTACGTCTGCGAAAATCACTTTAAAAACAAGTGAAAGGAGACAAGGACCAACAAGGATACTGAGACTACATACGACTGAGACTGAGACTGGAACTGGGACTGGGACTGGGATTTGGACTGAGGCAAAGGCAGAGGCTGAGGCTGAAAAAGCCTGAAAGGCAAACCTGTCCATCAACAAAACTATTGCAACAATAAACAAGAACAATTTGACAATTGAAGTGCTCCCCAGTAAGAAAAAAGCAAAAGCCAAAGAGAACTGAGAGCCAAGAACTGAGGACGACTACTGGCAAGTAGCATCATCTCATACTGTGGCTATATGGATATATGGAGCACTTGAGCACAGTTTCCGGTCATTTACACGTACACATGCCGCACATGGCATGCCAATGTCTTAGTATTGTATGCGTTTATGTTTAGATATATGTACAAATGTGAGTGTGTGTGTATGTGTGTGTTTGACACAGTATCCTACATTTTTATTGGCATCCCATGTGATAGGGGCGACCATTGAGACGCCCATTTCTTGCATTTGCTCTAATTGTGCTTGGTACTTGCTTCATCTGTTATCGTTATCTCAGCCTCTGCACAAAGTCGGAGCATTCAGTTTGTCCAAAAATTCAATTTCATTTCACGTAATTGTTTAGTTTTGTTTACACATTGTATCAATTTTCGTGCACGCTTTGCCCCGCAGCAACGTTCAAAAATTGGCCAACACAATTAGCACAAACACACATACAGAGAGAGATAGGGAGAAACAGCGAGAGAGGGAGCGAGAGAGAGATAGAGAGAAAAATGAATAGAGAGAGGGATTGACAATAATCACAACAACAAAAGCAGCAGTGGCAGTGGCAGCAGCAGCGCTGCTTTGGCTAAGAAATCGCTGAGGCAATAAAAACGTGAAAAAAATGCTGTGCTGGCAGCATAAAAGTATGCTACGAAAAATTACAAAGGGCAACTGGACCAAAAGTTTTCTAACTTTGATGCCATGGATGCCAATTGCTTTGCACAGACTCCACGTGCAGCGGAAACCGAGAGAAGGAGAATGCGAGAGTCCGACAATCAGACAGAGCGATAGACAGACTGAGTAAGAGAGCCGGATGAATATGCATGAGAGAGCATGGACGCGAGAGAGGATAAAATTTGTTCTTTGCGCAGCTGCTGCCTGTTGTTTTTGTTGCTCTTGCTGTTGCTGCTGCTACTGCTGTTACTGCTGCTGCTACTGCTGTTGCTGTGACGTCTCCTGCAGGATCAGGGTGTGGTGAGTATGCTGCTGGCGTCGTCGCATGCTTATGCTGTAAAAATAATGCTTCGCCCTACCTTCTGCTGGCGTCGCTGCCGTCGTCTCCGCTACTGTCGCTGTTGCTGCTTAACAAATTTTCCTGCTGCGGCTCTGAGCGTTTTCCACTGAACTTTTTGCTGATATGTGATACGCAGCACTCACGCACACTCATACACGCACACACACACACGCATACGCACACACACTGAGATACGCGCACGAGACTTTTGACGTGGTCAATGATGTTGTTATTGCTATTGTTGCTGCTGTTGCTATTGCTGTTGCTGCTCGTTACTTGCTTGCTGATGTTGTTTAAATTTCACATTTTAACATTTATTTTATGCACTCTTGTTGTATTTGTTTGCATTGCTGTGTTGTCGTTGCCGTCGTCGTCGCTCTCGCTGTTGTATTTGTTGTTGTTGTTTTGTGTTTTTTTCTGTTTTTGCAGGCAACTCAATTTTCCTTTGATTTTCGTAATGTTGTGCGCGTTTCCGCTTTACAAACCGTACACGTCAACTGTCTGCACCTGACTGACTGAGTACCGCGAGTCCAGTGTCCAACGAGGCAAGTAAAAGCGTCGCTGCCAGAGAGCGAAAATCGATGCTAGCGCCGACGCCGTCGTCGTCGGCATGTGGATGCTGCAAAGCCATACTAGACTCAAACATAACAGCAACAAAAACAAAAACAACAACAACAGCAGCAACAGCGGCGTCAGCAGAGAAAACATCTTCGTGTGCTCTTCGTTTCGAATGGTACACGCCTCAGTCGCTGTTGGCGTTGTGTTGCCATTGCCGTTGCCATCGCCATCGTCGTCGTTGTCGTTGTCGTTGCTGATGCTCTGTTTTGATTTATTTTTGTGGTAGGTTCTGCTGAGATTGCCAAAGAGCAAAAACTAAGAGAAACTAAGGCAACCAAAGCAGCATCATCAACCACAGCCTAAAAATTCGCATAACTACGGCTATTTTGAGAATTGCCTTACATTTGCAATTCATAGCCATCGGCGGTGACCCAGAAACTCCCCAAGGAACTGAGCCGGTAACTCATGTTGACAACTATAAATAAAACAGGCATGGGGATTCATTCGACTATGGATTTTGTACTTGTAGCTTCTATTACAATCAAAGGCTAAATTCAGCACGGAATCAAAATGAAAATCGAAGACGCGTTGCATACAATTTTCAACGCTAACAAAAGACCAGCCTAAAATAAATATCATAAAAATATGAAAATAAATAAATGAGGCGGTCATGTACAAATATTTGGTCAGCTAGAGTTACGCTGGGGCTTAATAAAAGGGCTGCTGGCTTTGGATTGGAATTGGGGTTTGAATTTGGGGCTTGGCCTGGGCCTAATGGTGGGGGGCTCAGTATTTTGCTCTAAAGGGAGTTGGATCTGTTTTTTCTTTTAAGCGGCGGCGGCTGCTCTTTATGCAAACTGCTCCTTCTCTACCCCCAATTATTCGTCGTATTATTGTTGTAGCTGGCGTTGTTGTTGTTGTTGTTGTTGTTGTTACTTGCCTTTGCCTGTTTGTCAGTGTGTTTGTGTGAGTAAGCGGCTCATGAATATGTAAATTGTTATTATTGCATATTGTTCAGTGCCAGAAGCAGCGGCACAGTGACTGCTACAGCCGACGGCAATGGGAATGGCAATGGCGACAACGAGCTCTTTGGAGTGTTAAAACAGCAAGACCGAGGCAGGTAAAAAGTTTTGGGAATTGTCACTAACATAATATAAAATTAGAGGTAAACTCTAGAAATCTTCTTGAACTTTTCTAATAAATATTAGATATTATTATCATAATTATTAATAATTATAATTGCTTGTTAGCAAAGCGAAGCGTAAATAGATTAAAGCTTATTATAAATTCATTTACATAAAAGCTAGTAAACATTTTTTGTAATTACATTATCAAAAGGAAGCTCACATTATGCAAGGCTTTTAACTAATACTCGTAATATTCAATTTATTATAATTGCAAATTAAATTTTCCAAACTCGTTTATTTCTTTCGACTTGCCAAAACAACTTGGATATTTTACATGGTTTATTTGTTAAATTTTAAAATAAACATGTTTATTTTATTTTCCTTTGAAAGCTTGAAATTGATTTGAGTATGCTTGCTTATAATTTTCAAAATAAACAGAGTGGGACGTAAGCATTTTGCTTCAAAAATAAAACAACATTTATTAAAAATTGTTATCTTTTAATATAATTTAAATATTTTATTACATCTTAAAAAGGTTTGGTCTTGTGATAAAACTGTATTTGCTGTATTATTTGTTGTATATACATACATATATATTAAATATACATTATGAACTAAGCGATGTGCAGACTTGTTGAGATTTAAGAGCTCAAACAGACGGCGTCAAGTTGGGTTACCTGGAATTATTGTCAATAGCAATGCCTAGGCAACAAATTAATGGCCGACGTCGACGCACACACACACACACACACATACACACAAAAATTCAATATATATGTTATATATATACATATATATGTAGCTGCTTGTACTTGAAACAGCCTTGACAACCTGAAACATGCCAAGAACAAGACATTTGCCACGTTGACTCTGATTGGCAGCACTCAGAAGCAGAAGCATCTAAAGTAGAAGAAGGCAAAAATCATCATTGACTACTACTGTGTGCCACACGCTGTCGTCATCGCCATCATCGTCATCTATAATAACATCAAACAGCGCTGTCCACGCCAGCCCAAAGCAAGAAAAGTGCCCACCGCTATACAGTTCCAGTCTCAGTCTCAGTCCCATTCCCCGTCCTGGTCCATAACTCCCCGCTTGTTATCACGCGCAATAAAAACCAAGTTGGAATTTTTGCTTTTTTCCTATACTCTTTTAAAGAGTATTGTGAATTTGACTTTAAGTTGGCAATGTGTCAACGTAAGTGGTAATAAAATAAAGTAACTCTGCGGCTTTTTTTTTTTTAAACATGTACACAACCATGTAAATAAAGTTAACAACAATCTTCAGAACAGCAGCATTTACTTTCTAGACGATTGCTTGCTTGCAAAACTGAAACTAATAATTGGATTATAACAAATTTTAATTTATTTATACTCAGAATTGTTTATCAACTAATTAAATTAAATATTCTATCTGTAATCTTTACTTATAAAAAACACAGTTTTAAAAATCTTGTGAATATTTATTTTATATTTATACATATTTATGAAAGCCTGAACTCACATTAAAGATTATTTTTATTATTCATATTTTAATAGCTTTGGTCTAGATAAGGTCATATGTATAAATCAAATATTGCGTAAACGCTTAATCATTTTAATGGACTCTGTTTCAAGGGCATATAGTCTTCGGCAAAGATAAATATCCTTTTTTCTCTGTTTTTTTTTTGTCTGCGTTGATGCTTACTTGATTTTTCCTTCCTTACGATTTTCAAACATTTACTTTCGCTTTTCGCAAACGAAAACATAGACAAACACACACACACACACACACGCGCGCGCGTATACACACATACATACAGCGAACACACAACAGTGCACACAGGGAGCAACGCACACGTATTCAAATTGTTATGGCCTGGGTGGGTTGGCGGTAGATGAGGGGAATGTTAGGGGGTGGGGGGCAGAACAGTTGTAGGTAGAACCCAGGGGCTGCCAGTTGGCGCATAAAAAACGCCGTGTACGCAGGCGAAAATTGTTGTTGTTGCTGCTGCTACTGCTGCTGTTGTTGCTGTTGTTGTTGTTGGTATAAGTGTGAGCTACCGTATATGGGGTGTGGCACGCCCAGCAGCAGCGATGCCGGCAGCGACGTCGTCGCCTGAATGCGCGTTTAGTTTCAAGTGTTATTTTTGTGCTAGAAGCAGCCGCCAACGAGGACATCTCTCGTCGTCTCGTCCTTATGGCCACCGATGGCGGTGCAGACGGCACAGCCGGTGGCAGAGGCAGCTGCTTCGTTTTTCTACGTCTTCGTCGACGTCGTTGTCCTCGTCGTCGTCTATTTTGGCTGAAGTGCGTAATTGATGTGAAAAGTGGCAACAAACTGTTTTTTATTTGCGCTTGCTTTCAATTTGTTTAAATTGCTGGGCGCATTCGTTGCTGGGTGTGCCAATGTGTACCCACGTACACTCACGTACATACACCAACACACACACACACACACGCACACAAGCACACACGCACACGCATACAAACACATTTAAAAACGCTGATTGAAGTTTTATTGAATTTTAAATTGTACTGTCCCGGTCTGGTCGTCGTTTTGGTCCTTGTTATGGTTCTCGTTCTGGATTTGATTCCGTTTTAGTCTCTACTTATTGCTTGAAGTTTTCTCTATTGCCACTCTCACTCTCACTTTCTCTCTGTCCGCTCTCTTTCTCTCTCCCACTCTTCTCCTCCTCCTCCTCCGTCTCCCTCTGCCTCCTCCTCTCTCATTCTTTGGGTGACATGTTTTTTGAGTGTTTTATTGTTGACACAAATAATGTCACTCAAATGTCAAAAAGAGGCTGCTATTTCTTGTGGTTCTTGTTGCCGTTGCCGGTGTTGTTGTTATTGTTGATGTTGATGTTGCAACGTGCTGAGGTTTGACACACATTAAAGTGAGTTTGTCAGGTGCGTTAAAAAGAATGTCTAGTAACTTCTGTTTGCAGCGGGGAGTAAACACCGCAAAATAGCCAAGCTGTTATTGGAATGCTGAGCAAATAATACGATGTCACCTTTTCAGGCTAAGGGCGAAACAAATTGAGATACTTTTCAAGTACTTCTGACATTTACATCTGCATTTCATTTATTACCCACAATTGAGTTTTAATTCACTATTCATGAATCTAAACATAACATTACATAACCGAAAGACAATTCTCAATTTAAATTAGCAAAATTTAAGAAATATTATTGGCCAAAACTTTACTGAAACTGTATTTTAAGTTGATCATAACTGAGAGACAAACTTTAACGACTTAGTCAAGTGAGCTAATAAAGTTTTAATAGTTAAAACTAAAATGCATTAAAACGAACTCAAAAGTCAAACTACAATAAAAATCAAAGTGTTTAATTTCGACTGTAAAATAGAATTAGCCTACACCCTTCCATAAGTGCCACACAGTTGAACATTCAATCAAAATTGTATCATTCTATGTGAAATTTGATAAGATTAAATAAATCGGCTTTAAAGAAATATCTTGAATGTATTTAAATGTTTACATATTCCAAGTATATACAAGTCATTGCGAGGAGATAGCACGTATCAGTTTTAAGTGTTAATTTATACAAATATATATCATAACTTCTGTTTTGGCTTAAGCTCTTGCTACGTTTTAAGATTAATGTTGCCATCCAAGCATATTCTGTTGACCTCGTTAAGCTCTGTGGGCCCATTGGCTATTAACACTTTAGATGCGGCAGTCAACCGTACAGAACCTGCAACTGGAAATGGAACTGACCCAGAGAGACAATAAAGTTCAATATTAATGCACCCTTTGACACAGAGCAACAGCCAGTCCCAAATCAGACGCCATAAATATAAGACAAACAGGCTACTTAAACGTAAACCCCAAAAATAAAGAAATTTTAATGATCTGTCATAAAAGTGGCCCGGAGACAAACACAATTCGGCAACTGAAAATTGAGCGCTGTTAGGGGGAGTCCCACACATAAAACTGAATTTATTAGCATTGCATACTTTTGAGGGCAATCAAGTAACCAAAGAAGCCGCCCACGTCCATATCCACGTCCACGTTCACATTCCACATTCCACAACCCACATCTCATTCGACCCCTAAGCATTGGTCAAAACTGTTGCGGGCCCCCGGGGCCAAATATGTACAAATCCTTTTAAGCACTGTGGCGCCACCTAGCGGGCGCCGATTGTGTGTCACAGTGGCAGCAATTAATTCCGAAATCACAATAGCCATAAAGATGATGATGCGACTACAATTTGAATGCCCTCTACACCACTATAGCATAACCCCAACCCAGCCGCACCACTCCTGGCATGCCAGCAAACCCGCTGTCAAAGACACGACCAAATTGACAACAATGGCGACAAGCAGCGGCCGTAATAAGTAGTAGTAGTAGTGTTGCCACCCCCTCTCTGAACCACATCCTTAGGGGTGGCGGCCATTAAATCAACGCAGGACATGGCAGGACAGGGCGCTGCCAATGCGGCACAATATATCAAACTTTATGTTGATTTGAGTGCCGCGCCAAACTTTGCACTGAAACAGGCACTGAAACTTGAACTGGGCTTGGGTTCGGGCTTGAGTTTGGGTTTGGGTTTCGCTTTGAGTTTTGGGCTCGGGATTGACATAGGGTATGGTATTGGTATTGCTTTTGGATCTGGTAGCGCATTTTGTGTCATTGTCTCTTTTTATTGATTTATTTTGCCTTCGTCGTCGCTGGATCTTTTTTTTTTTATCATTTGTGGATTTTTATTTGTGTGCTTATTTTTGATTAGATTTATTTATTTTTATTTGTGCTGAGCCGTCGATTCGTTTCCGTTTCCACTGCTGCTGCCGATGAAATTTAATAATTCCACTTAATGCAATAATAATTTCGTCGCCTTTTGTTGAACAGGACAAGCAGAACGAATAAGGATCGCCGTCCTTCCCGTTGTCGTCATCGTCATCATTTGTGGTGGCCGCATAATTTGTGCGAAATTTGTCAGATTGCTGGCACATCTCGAGGCGCTTAAGTCTGAGTAATAGCACCAGACTGGCACAACCAAAACGAAGCCGAAGAAAGGCAGTGGGGATTGACGAGTGGGCCAGGCATTTGTAATATGTTTTATTTGACTTGTAGCAGCTGCAGGCATCTATCCATGGGTAATAAACACAAAAACTTCAAGTAATTGACGCGCCTTTCTCTAGAGAGCGGCGCTAAGAGGCCGCTGATTACAATTGGATGCGTTGGTAATTGTGGTAAAATGACTGCCAGATAGGTAAATACACAAATAGAGCAGGGTGTGGGTAATGGACCTAAGATATACATATAATGGCTAAAGAATTGAGCTCAAACTCTAATGTCTATAGCATTCGATAAGTGATGAAAAAGTAATCTCGTGAGCTTAAGAATATAATTTAAATACATCATTAGCCTAAAAGAGTCTGGTCTATTAACAAATTAATATTATTCTGCTGCTTATAATAATATCATTGAATTATAAACTTTAATGTACACCACATAAGTTTCTATCAATCCAGAGATCTTAGTAAACTGGTTGACTTGTGTTTTTATATTATTCTCTGCACTTGTTTGAAAGCGTCATTTATTAATTATTATATTTAAATATTATTATTATAAAACAAACAGACAAACGGCATCTAGTTTAACTTTTAAATACATTTTTGCCCAACTCTCTGCGTATACATAACAGGCTTTGTCTCTGAATGGCACAGTTAAAGCAACAATTTTGTCAATTCGACGGCATAATTCATGCCAGTTATAACTTCATATGGTCTGAGTTCAGTTTGTGTAAGCCGACAAGCTGTCCATGTGTGCGTGTGTGTGTGCATGTGTATTGTGTATGTGTATGCACATACGCTTTGCTCGATTTTTGTATTATAGTGTTTTGTCTGGCGTATACGCAATACACAAAATGTGAGTGCTTTTAATAAATGCTGTGACATGCGTGCGACATCTTCCATTTTATTCCCGTCACCATCACCATCACCGTCACTGTCACCGTCACCACCACTGCCGTCGTCATCGTCATCGTCGTTGGCGGCACTTTATTATTGAATATGTCGCCGTGCCTATTTGCATAATTGATCGGCAACGATGCGCGAATCGAAAACGAGAATTGTAATCGGCTGGCAAGCATTCGATTTCAGCATTTGCTAAACAATAAAACTTCAGTGCGTGACATGGTCCTCAGCTGACAACTCCCTTGTTTAGGTTACAGATTTTTTTTTCTTTTTCTTTTTTTGGCCAAAAGTTTTTGTTTTCAGATGCATGGCAATGGCGACAGGATTCAATAATTGATGCACATGTGTTGTGCCTGTAATTTATGCGCGTCCTCGCCTGTCATTCAATTGTGCAAATCAATTACAATAATCGACGCACGCATCTCGAAGAGAGAGCATTGAACTGAATAGATCGAACATGTGAATATTATATAGAATTTGGGGTGTAGTTATCAATGGAGCATACAAAAATCAGGCTTAAATCTTGAACAAATGTACAAACTATGCTGCCAAATAATATTTTGAGTTTCAAGCAATTTGGAGTACAAATTTAATATTGAATCAAGTTTTTTCTCTAGTTGTTTTAGAATAACATTACAATTGGCAATAAAATTAAAAGTTTTATGGTTTTTATATATTTTACGTCGTTGTTAATTCTCTCTTTTCATTTGAAATACACAATTAATTCATATTGAAGGAAACAACATTAAAGATTTTTACATTTAGCAAGGATACGGGCATTGTAGTTATGTGTGATGTAAGAACATTTGCTATGTTTTGAAAATGTAACATGTTTTATATGGTTTGCTATAACATTTTTAATAGGAAACATATGGAAATATATGCAGACAGGGAAAGGGATATTTCAAAATTGCCTTTAAGCATGAAATGCTTTCACTAATGGGTGAAAGTCAACAGCGCGTGGCATTCGTATACACAGATACACATAGATATACACAAACCTCTGTTGTGTAGGCACACACACACACACATACGCACACACTCACATACACGCACAAACAGACTCAAACTCTCTGTTGGCAATCAGTCAGCCTCAAATTGTTTCTAATTAAGACTCTGAATCTGTTGTTCGGGTGGTCTCTTCAAAACGGGGGCCCTCGCCTCCTGTGCAGTCAAGTGTTGTCTATGACGATGGCAACGATGTCCGGACGCAGCTTCCTCGCTTGTTTACATGCACAGTTTGTTGCACACACACACACACACACACAATCTCGCACATATATAGAAACAGAAATTGGTACATGCAGGTCCTGTTTGTCCGTTACTCGAAGGAATTTAATTATAACTTCTGTAACTAATTTCCGTTTTTGGCAATTTGGCAAACGGATGTGTGCACATATGTATGCAAAAGCGAACCAAAGGGAGACGAAGGGTGCCACATGGGATTGAGTGGCACAAACGATGCACAAATTAATATTTAATGCAACCAGACACAGAGTTTCGACTGCTGTTGCCAACTGCTCATTGAATATTACGCATACGCAGTGCTGGACGCCGGTCGAGCCAGATAAAAATAAAAAAAAGTTTGAGCCCGATGTGACAGCTATGAACACGTAGCTGGCATAAACATCATCATCAGCGGCATCAACATTATCATCAGCGTCATTTACGTGACTTGCCATGTCCATTAGGCCGCAACAGGAGCAACAAACAGGCAGCAACGTGGCCCAAAGGATTACAGCATCCCAGGGAGTTATTAGACCTATCAACGTTGAGGTAAAACACCAACAAATATTCCCATATATATATATATATATATATATAAATACATACATATATATACATAAAAAACTTTTTCTGTCAGAACTTTGGCCTTGGCTTAACCCACCACGCAGCTTAACCCCACTTATGCGGGGGACAGTGCATGAAAGACGAGGCTAATTTAAAGTTTGTTTTATTTAAAATAAAATATTAAAAAAAGGAGAAGTGAAAAAAATGGTAGCTAAGGGACATTGCGCGACGTTGACGACCCTTGGAAAACAATTTTTATTTGCACTTTTGATAAATTAATTAAAAGCGAAAAGGGCGCAAATCTTTAAAATAATTAATTAAATAAACGGGGCGACATGGCAAACAAATAGCAAAGCAACAAAAACAACAAATAAAAAAAAAAAACCAAACTGAATGCCAAATGATGAATGCGCATCAAAGCGGGCTGAGTGCGAACCGAGCCAAAGCTAAAGCTGAAACGAGCTAAAATTATGGCAACCAACTGACACAGAAATCCATTTTTCATTTTCAGCCATAAGCAAAGATGGGCAAGCAGCCCAGGGGCGTGGCACTCTGAGACTCGAACGAATGGACGATAAAGGCTGCAGGCTGTAGGCTGGCGAACGGGGACCAAGCCCTTGCCTACTTATTTATGAGCTTGTATGTTGTAGTTGGTCAAACAAAAAACGCCACAGCTATAGCAACAAAGCTGCCACACAGGCAACAGCAACAGCAACAACAGCAACAACAGCAACACCAACAACACTACCAACACCAGCAGCAGTACAACAAAAAAGGGGTAGAGATTACAAACGAAAAAATAAATAAAAAGCAACAGCAGCAAGCATGCTACTGATTTTTGTTGCTCTTGTTGCTTTTGTTATTGTTGTATTTACTGTCATTATTGTTGTTGTTGCCATTTCACTGCTGTTGTTGCTGCTACCGTTACCAAAAAAAAAAAAAAATACAAAAATAAAACTCGAAGCTTAAATACCTTAACTATGCGCAAAAATATATATTTTTTAAAATTGAATTCATAAATTGGAACCAATTTACCATTTACACACAGCTCTTTTGCTAGAGATTTATAAAAATATTTCTGACATGTTTCTATGGAATTGATCCGAAAATGAAATTTGGCATACGCAATATATATTTTTCAGTTAAATAGCATTTTTGATATATTTTTAATAGGTTTATCGTTAATGTGGAAAATGCGCTCAGTTCGATATCAATATAAAGCGATTTAATAGTTGAAAGCAATTCCTTTTATAGCTAACAAATATTTAGATTAGTCTTTGTGCCATATTTTTTATCCTATATATAGGAAATGTTTCATTTAATTTCAAATGCTGATCTATATTTAGGACTACAAGAGATTATCTGAAATACCATGTTGCCCTTTCAGCTAGGGCACCAAAAATGTTCAGTCAAAGACCTTTTTCTTATATTTTTTCTTCTGTTTTCTTTTTTGCATTAGGTTTCGTATTCATTCGCCTGCCATTGTCTGCGAAATTACGTATACGCCTGGCAGAGCACAGCATCGAGCCCGTTTGTCGCTATACACATGCGTGTGTGTGTGTGAGTTTGTGTGTGCGTGTTTGGGGCATGCAAACAAAAGACGCTTGTCTGTCAGTTCGAACTTGAAAACTTTTGCGTAGAGATTTCACAGAAATGAGTTGTAAATGTCGAAAGTGCTTGATATGCCGTAGACAATTTTCAAATGGCGGCAATCTGCAAAGCAATTTGAAAAAAGAAGAAATGGAAATATGCGCAATAATTTACACTCCAGGCAATTTTTTCAACCGTTGCTGCTTCTGTCTTATATATATATGCCACATATTTTGTTGTTGTTTTTGTTGCTGTTGATTTTTTCATGACAACTCTTCAGAAGCTGCCTTCGGTTTGAGCCCGACTCTGCTGTGGCCTGGCCATGTTTGTGTGTTTTGGCTGTAAGCAGCTGTCAGTGATTTCTGACAAATTGATTTGACAGTCGACAGGCGACCAGCGCGACGGGTGGCAACTGAGCGGGATAAAAGGGCACGGGGTAAGAGTAGCAGCAAGTCAGGCGCGTGTGCTAAAAAAAGATGAAAGCTGCCACTGGTTTTGCCTCTGCTGTAGCTGTTGTCGTTGCCGTTGCTGTTGCTGTTGCCGTTGCCGTTGCCATTGCCGTGGCTGTTGCCATGTCTATGCGTTCCGTGAGAGTCTGTGCCCCGCTCTCTAGCCAAATTGCAAAGAGAAGCACCAGTGGCAGCAGTGGCAGCAACCAAGCCAACATCAGTAACAGCTGTAGCTATAGCAAAGAGTTGATGCCCCAAAGAGTAAACCGTGGTGAGTATTTTTACATCGTCCCTACTTGACAGTGGCTGTGGGTGTGTGCGTATATATGCATGTTATTGTTTTGTGTTGCCAAATGCCTCAAACTACATAGAGTTGCAGCAAGTTACCTGCTGATTGACATCTACAACTGGTTCAATGACTGACTGCCTGACTAAACAAATGAACAGCAGCTCGTGAGAGCTTTAAAGAGAGGGTTCTTCTGGGAAACTCCACTTCGAATGGCAGCTGCCAGATACAATCACATCACTTGTCAGTTTTATTTATAAACTGTGCAAATAAAACTGTAAATCACCAGAGCATCACGCATCTCCTACGCAGTTGACCTACATAACATAGCCAAGCAAAACAGAGCAGATCCTAGCCGAACGGCTACCACAAATCAAACAATTAATTTTGCTGTCTGAAATTCCAGCACTAAATCAACAGTCAAACAATTGAACCATTTAACTATGTAAATAAAATTAATACGACCAGAGATGGGAGACCAGAGAAGGGAGACGCTGAGTACAAAATGCGAGAGCCAAATAAATGGACACCTTATGGACAGAGCCCACGAAAAATCCATTAAAAAGCAATCAATATATGGAAAACAAATGCCAGTCACTTTTTGGCCCACCCCAGCCAAGTTAAAGACTCTTTCTCTCTGTGCCTACAGCTATCAGTCGCCCTTTCTCGCTCTTTTGCAAATGTCCTATCTCACTTGCATGCCGAATGCCTTGCCTGCGAGCCACATAATCTGAATTTTCAAGTAATTTACCCAACGCAGCAAAAATTGAAAAATGTCAAAAACGCAAGTAAAACGAAAATGAGCCTTGTGAACAGCGGGCGGTCGAGCAAAAAAAATAAAGAAGATATATATAAAACAAAGTCTTGGCTATTAGGGACCATGATCCTAGACGAGGTGCGAGAATCTAACAGCCAAGGGGCAGCATCCTGCGTCTGCGTGTGCCCCCAACCAAATAATGAAAACAAAGTAGCGGAAATTTTCTGACACTCCAGACAATCATATACTTTGTTTTCATTTGCCCAATTATAGGGCTGTAATTGGAGTATTGTACAAATTTTTTATTGCAATCTGTCATCAGTAGTCTATTTGTATACAAATTTGAATGAAAACAGAACAGAAGCAGAAGGAAGCTCAGAGCTGTGTACTTCAATTGCTTAACAAATATATACAAATTTGTCTTTCCACATCAAGTTGGTCTTTACAGTAGGTCAAACAGACCAATGAACATTTTTCACAGCCCGATATACTCAATTTTTTAGTTTTGGGAATAGAGCATAAAGTGAATTGCTGTTTTTACTGCCCCAAAACGAACGGTTTTGCTTTGGCTGTGTGTGTTGGCCGTGTGTTGACCTGATTTTAGTGACGTCATTTGACCCAACCTGAAGCTGCGAACTGGCTTATATACAGACATACATACACATATACTCGTACAGAAGCACGCACACACACAAGTGAAGTGCAGCAAATGGGGTCGATGCTAAGTACTCGTGCTTAGTATAACGACTGCCGTTGATCAACTTGCTGATAGCAATAACTCAGACCATAAACAGACTATAGATTGAAAAATCTATTTTATATTTATTTAAGATCTATTTGCTACACAATTTTAAGTACATTTTTAATTATTTGTTCACGAAAAACACATTAGACTAAAAAATCGGTTCAAGCTAATATTAAATTAAGTAAACTGTATTAAATAGTAATTAAAATAATGTCATCTATCAATTCAGTTAAAAAATGTATTATCCTGGAATCACATGCTTTCAGCTAACTAAAAAATGCGACGTAAATTTACCTTTTTATGTAAATAAAAAGTTGAAAAGTTCCACGCACGTGCAATATGTGTTATAAATGTCATATAAGCCGACATTTACGTATGTTTTAAAGCATTTGGGTTTTTTTTTGTTTACAACTGATGACAAATATAAAAAATGTGATAAGCTTAAGCTTTAAGCACTGCGCGAAAAATTGCATCATCATGATTGAAGCTCCATTAGTTGAGTTCTAGACTGCTTTCTGCTTCAAGTTTGTTGGTTAAGTTTTTGATTGCAGGTAAATGATAAAGCAGAGCTGGCAGTCCCTCTATATATCATCGAAATAATCAGCTTCTAAATCCACTTGTATATTCCTTGTTGAAGTTTTCCTCTACGAACATTGGGTTGAGGATGGTTATACATTGAACAACGTCCCAGAGAATACAACCATCAATTCTGACAATAAATTAAACCAAAGCTAGTCTGCCTTGCCGGTAAAGAATGTGAAATTTGGCATGCAAATTTGATTATTTATAAAGTTTAAATAGACACCACAATACAATAGTATATAATTTATGATGCGTTAAGCTCTATAATTATAAATAAATGTTATGTGCTAACAAAGAATTTTGTTTAATGCGTTATTTATAAGAAGAATTAAACTTTTTGATAGATACATTCGCTTGCACATAGGTCTATTTGATTTAAACACAATTCATTAAACAATTGACTCATACTTAAGTTACATGTAGTGATAAACGGTGAAGGGAAGATATTTAACCACTACAATAATTGGTTATACTCAACTAGCTGATATCCGAATTTAGGCCCATCTTATTTTCCTTTATTTAAACAGCATACTTTGCGTCGTATTAGGCATATCGTCCTCAACGCTGCTTGCTGCCTATTGGGGCAAGCGTTCGGCATACGACAGATGCCACCTTGCTTATGGCACGATACCAGATCTGCAGAAGAAATATATCTTCAATTGATTGTTTGTGTGGATTGATGTGGACAAGATGTAAAGTATCTTACCGGTGGGCGCCTGGGCTACCCGACAGCCAAGATTATGACCGATAAGCAGCAGGAAGAGCAGCAGCATAATAGATTTTTGAACGAGTCTAATAGTTGTCATATGACTGGTGAATAAACTAACAAGGCGTTTTATAATTGCTCGAACTGTAAATATTTTTTTTGTGTAGAATGTTGAAAGTAAATTCAATGTCGAGCCGGTGAACAAAACAAGCTTAAGAAGAGTGCCAGAGCTGAGCCGTTAAGTGAGTAAGTAAATTATTATGATAATACCGAGAAAAGTGCAGTCCATGGCAACATTAAATTGAAACTTCTTAATTAAAAACTTGCAGCATATAATAAGTACTGGAGTGGAGGGTGTTAGCAGGCCAAAACGCCAGAATGCCAGAATGCCAGGACACCAGGACACCTTCAAAGCTGCAAATCAGTGTGAAGCAAAATAAACCGCTTAAGGACTTGCGACTTGGCGCTTTCAAAATAACAAGAAAACTGCCTCCAGCCAGTGTAGCACTCGGACACAAGTCCTGGTTCCTACTTGGCCCCACCGCTGCCTCTGAATGAGACGCGGCAAGCGGAAGCGCCAGACGGATACGGATGTGCTAGCCCAGCATTGGTTCACCGCAGCGACCAGTTAGCAGCAGTCGCAGCAGCAGTAGCGGCACTGGAAAAAATTCAATTAAAAGCAACAGCACGTAACTGAAACTTTTATTTTTTTTGCTCTCTCTCTCTC
>JBAMCO010000050.1:0-16684 GCA_037075125.1 Hirtodrosophila caputudis | reverse complement strand
ATTACAGACTCATGCAATATCAACTGTAATAAGATCAACTTTCTCAGGGGTTGCAAGACCAAACGCAAGGATTAATTAGATTGAAAGACACAATAAGCCAGTGCCTGCCTTAGGATAAATGTGGCTAGGTAGCAGCTAGAGAATAAGAAAAACTATACAAAAATAAATCACATACGAATGCTCAGGTAGCTAACAATAAATTCATAATAATAAGACTGCATATAGGGTATGAAAAAGCCGTTCATTATGCGATAATATTAAAGTTTTATATAAGCTGTTGCCTTTTTTGGTTTTCTAGGCTATCCCGCAAAATTGAGTTAAGCTGATTTTCATGCGATTTTTGTGGCTGGCTAATGGACTAAACGCTTAGTGGCACAGCTGTGGATAGAAAGGGGATAACTATGTTGGCGTTTGCTTCTTACAGGGTGTAGGGGTATACCACGCCCACTGTTCAGCAATGTGGGCGTGCAGCAATTAATATCAATTCCGTTGGCCATTAACATGGCCAAAAACATATTGGCTAACAAGTGTCAAAGTCGCGCCAAATTAGTGCAAAGCCAATGACGAAACATGGCAATGACAAAGGCACAAAGGCAACGACAACGGTAAAGGCGAGGCGAGACGATGCAGGGCGAGACCCAGGGCTGGGATTGGAATTGGAATTGGAAATTTGGTGTGAGTTGAATGGTGACGGTCTGTTCTAGGGTTCCTAGGTTCGATATGCTGGCTAGCACTTTAATGCCATGACGCGTGCAAACGATGAGCAGCATGTGGCCAATCCTCAAATGCCTGGCCAAAGCCAAACACGAATGGGTTCAGTTTGAGGCGCGTCCTATGTCCTTGTTGATAATAATATTCGATTGAGTTTTATTTGCTTTGGGGTTTGGTCGTTTCTCTCGCTTCTTTAGCTCATTGATGGTTTATTGTCTTTGCAGTCAGACAATATACTACATATATATATATATATATACATCATGTTTTTTGTTGTTGTTATTTCTGGCCCACATATGTACAACTGTGACGCAAGCCCACAAAACGAACGGCACTTGAACTTTTCTTTTTATGATGCCACATAAATACCCTGCCAACACAGGCCGTAGGGTCGCTTTTAATGTTGAGAACAAAGGACTCGAACTCAACGCCACATGTGGCCAGAACCACTAAACATTGGTCATCGGGTCAAAGTTGCGTCTTCATATTGTGAACGAAACAGCGAAACTCTGCTGCTGCTTCTGCTTCTGGTGTTGTTGTTGCTATTGGTTTTGAGTGATGAAGCGGAAGCGGTGGACGCTATCAGCAAATGCTAAGCGCACCCTAATTATGCAGACCGTCTGGGCAATCGGCAATCGGCAATCAGTGTCACTTACAATGACATACAACAAAACAAAAACAATTGCAGAGCAGATAACAAAATCAGCGCAACTCAACGCAACAGCAAATATAAGTGACTCGATCTCTGCGCGAGTTGTTCAAATGGTTCATCAAATATTTGTAGTACTTAATGGAACAGCAGACACAACTTCATGGGTTCAAATCTCAGTCAGCAACCAATTTCCATCATTTGTATACCCTGCATGTACCTATGTGAAACAGGTATACAGGGTAATAAAGGTATGTAACCAGCAGTAGGAGGCATACCTGCTTGTAGTATAGATATTTAAGTGACAAATCAAATCTCTCTCTTCATTTTCAATTATTTAATAAACATTTCAAGTCATAGCAATACAAACTTTAACTTTACTTTAATTACTTATGTTAGTTCTAATGTGAGTTAAACTACTTTTAAATTACCTAAAAATCTTTAAGTAAACCACATTGTATAATAGATTTTGCATTGCTTTAATATTTAAACGACCTTAAAATGTGTAATTATATTTAACAGAACATCTAAAGCGAGTATGCAATTAAATCTATTTAATTGAAGGTATTACAAGTTGTAATTATTAGATATGTGTATCATTAGTGGCAGCTTAATGTAAGCATTAATATCGAGCATGTTAACGCATATTAATTAGGCCATAAAATACAGTTTGAAGTTTGAAGTGCACTTAATTGATTTGGTAAAGATGGATTTGTAATTAATATATTACTTGATTTAAGTTGCCATAAAGTAAATTCAATTGCGGGTTTAGCCGATTAATAAATGAAATATAGATTTTAGCTTAAATGTATAATTCGAGGGATTTATATAATTTTAAGCCAAGTTACAGAGTGGAGACCGCTATGATAAAATATTTGTTTATAAACAAATAAGCTTTTAGGAGTAAAAGATGCTCTATCAGCTATGTATCATATATCGTTATTCTAATCCTACTCTCATTCCAATAAGTTGCTCTCTAATAAGATTTTTTTGTGCAGGAAATCTTGATGAGAATGTTTTTTTATTTAAATCATGCAATTTATACATATAAATTCTTAATAACCTAGATTATACAATTATACCAGATGTCTCTATTATTGCTTTATTCTCAAATTTAGAATATAATTTTCCTATACTCATTTATCATTTCACTTTTATTTTTATTTATTTTTTATAGATGATATACTATATTACTATATTTAGAGTGACACATAGACAATATTACGAATAAAAACTATTCAAACTGAAACCAAAAGTGATCGATAAGCTGACGAAACTTGATAGTTTTGATCTTAGCAAAACGATTTATCGTTTAAAGACTGTTATTCGATTACTTAACAAAACAGCAATTTGCAAATGTAACATTAAAAATATAAATAAATATATATATAAATTTTTTACATGTTTATCTATAAGAACTTTATCGATTTGCCCCCGAGAAAAAGGGAGCGCGTACAATGACGTTCATTGCGACAGACAGACAACGACCGGAAGAGCGCATAGCATAATGAATGTTTGGTTTTTTGTTTCTTATTGTTTTTTATTATTGTTGTTTTTTTTTTTTTTTTGTTAGCAAGAAGAGGTTGAAGAGGCCTTACTGATAACATGTACAACAAAAGTGATAAGAATGGCCAACAACTGCTTTCACTATCACAGACAGTGGCAGTGGCAATGCCAATGTCAGCCCATAAAGCACTCAATGCATGTTGCAACAGTAGCAACAGCAACAGCAACGGCTACAGCATCAAAGGCATCGATTAAGTTAATGAAATTGCGTTACTCAACGTCATGGCATTAAGTTGATGCCAGGGAGTAGACACACGGAGCGTGTAAATTACATTAAATACTTTAAAGCACTTGACGGCTAATGAGGTGTGACAATTATGAAGGTGTAAGTGGATTTATTTTTTGGGGTATACAAATTTTTTACCTTGTTTCACGCTAAATTTTTCCGTAGAAACAGCTTAATGCTTGTGTTTAGTATGAGTTTTGGACCAATCAGAATATATATATATATTTATATATACATATATACTGGCTGATAAGGAGGCGCCGCGCGCTATTGATAAGCCAAATCAGACAATTCGTAGAAAAAAAAACGTAGTAAGGGCAGCGCAGAGCATAAACAAATGATGGAGCGATTGGCGTTGGCGGCAGCAGGCGGAAAGGATACAACGATGATGACAACGCCTAGGAGAAGCAATTTTCCGGCTTTTCACACACGCGACGTTGGCGTCAGCGTCAGCGTCGGCGTTAACGTAAACGTAAACGTCGGCAAAGGCGGCACGCTTTCTCGGCAAGTTTTATTTTACTTTTTTTTTGGTTTTGAATTTGGTTTTACTTTTGTTTTACTTTGCTGCTGTTGCTGTTGCCCGACACCAATATTTTATTTGTTGTTTTTCTTTTTAATTTGACCGCATTTGTCGATTTTGGTTTTTCTTCTTTTTGTTGTTGTTGCTGTTGCTGCTGCTGCTGCTACAGCGGCTCTCTTTGCGTTTTGCTTTTGGCCAACACAACGTACACACTTACAAGCACATGCACATCACACACACACGCGACACACACACACCGACACGCGTGAGGCAAACACACACAAACACACACTGTAGAGCAAAAGCGCGAGGCGATCGAACATAAAATGCCAAAAAATTTTTAAGCACTTAATTTAATTGGCTTGAAGAACACGCACGTTCAATCTGCATAAGTTGCGGCTTACACGCGTATGAATTAACCAAGCTTTTTAAATAATTTAATACGTCCGCGCTAGCAAAAGAGGTATACACCCACGACGTCCGTTCGTAACACAAATGCTGTTCATTAACAGTCGCAATCTTTTAACATGCTGTTAAAGAACAATACATTTAAAACGTAACAGTGCCCACTACAGACATGAGTGCATTTCGATCAGTGGTAACAGCGCTGTTACCGAACAATAGGAAATGGTTATCGATTGTGATCGAAACGCGCCTGACGTCACAAACAAAATGTTAACACACGCGACTCCTCATTGTGCTTGTGTAAATATCTTTTTTTTAGTTTATTTAAATTAATTAAAGTTATTAAATTTTAAAAACTTTATTAAAATGTGCTAGCTATAATTTATAATTATATTTGTTAATTACACGAATACACGCCACTCACGTGTGAAG
Organism: Hirtodrosophila caputudis; assembly: GCA_037075125.1. NCBI lineage: Eukaryota > Metazoa > Arthropoda > Insecta > Diptera > Drosophilidae > Hirtodrosophila > Hirtodrosophila caputudis. Next base: position 12,175 of record JBAMCO010000050.1, on the reverse strand, counting down.
GTTACACAAGTTTCGTTGCAACGGAAAATTACCGGCAAATCTTTTAGGTAACTTACGCGGGTTAAATAATGATTATTACAAGAAGGACATTGAAAGTGCTGCAAAATCGCCTGAAATATTTAACTGTTGCGCGCCGTTGCCTTCAAAGCAGCGGCAATAGAGATGGTGCCTCCGTGGAGGTCAATTTTAGCAATGGGTAAGACTGCCAGTCACATCTAAACGCATCCGTTTCATAACTTCATTCGATTCACAGACGCAACATGACCATCAGTTCGGGTAAATTGGCACGATTTGCCAATGGTACTGCCATCTGCCAAATGGGAGACACAGCCGTTATGGTTACAGCAGTGGCCAAACCAAAGCCAACGCCTGGTCAAAATTTTATGCCTCTGGTTGTAGATTATCGACTGAAGAACGCCGCCTCGGGTCGCATTCCTATGAATTTTATGCGACGTGAGTTGGGTCCATCGGAGAAGGAGATTTTATCGGCGCGTCTTATAGATCGCTCACTGCGCCCGCTATTTGCTAAAGATTATCGCAACGAGACGCAACTGGTGTGCAATATGCTGGCCATGGATGCTGTGCACTCGCCCGATATACTGGCTATCAATGCTGCCTCTATGGCGCTCTCCCTAAGCGATATACCCTGGAATGGACCTATAGGAGCTGTGCGGTAAGTAAGTTAGTTTCTCTGTATAAAGCTCATCAATAATAACATGAATTAATTGCAGAGTTGGTCTCTGTGATGGCGAAGTGCTGATTAATCCAACACGTCGTGAGCTACAATCCTCGCAACTGGATTTAGTTGTCTCGGCCACCAAGCAAAATCTAGTGGTTATGCTGGAGGGTAAGGGTAATGTGGTATTGATGCAGGATCTGCTGAAGGCCATTAAGCAGGGCACTCGGGAAGCACAGTACATCATACACGAAATCGAACGTCTACAAAAGTCATATGGACGCAAAAAACGTGATGTGGATGAGCTACCCGAGTCAGAGCCAGAGCTTGTGCAAGCCGTTAAAAGTATGTGTGAGATGAGATTGCGTGAAATCTTTCAGGATGCACAACATGACAAGATCTCGCGCGATACAGCTGTGAATGAGGTACGCGCCAATGTCATTGACAAGGTATGGTCCTCCTATCCGGACACAGAACCCTCTGTCATTGGTGAGGAATTCAATAAGGCCTGTCGTGCGATATTTCGAGAACTAATCTTTGAGAGCAATGTACGCTGTGATGGTCGCGACTACGACAGCCTGCGTAACATATACTGTCAGGTGGATTTGTACAAGCCATTACACGGATCGGCGTTGTTTCAGCGCGGCCAGACGCAAGTTTTTTGCACGGTCAGCCTGGATTCGCCTGAGAGTGCCATGAAGTTGGATACGTTAGCGGCATTAGAGAGCGGTGGCTTGAAGGCCAAAAACTTTATGCTTCACTACGAATTTCCACCGTATGCTACTGGCGAGGTAGGCCGTATTGGACCCTTGGGACGTCGTGAGCTAGGTCACGGTGCGCTAGCGGAGCGTGCTCTATTACCCACACTGCCGCACGACTATCCATTCACAGTGCGTTTGACATCTGAGGTATTGGAGTCAAATGGTTCCAGCAGCATGGCCAGTGTCTGTGGTGGATCGCTGGCGCTTATGGATGCGGGTGTGCCAATAAGCGCACCTGCCGCTGGCGTTGCCATTGGTCTGATCACGAAATACGAAAACAACGATACCAAACATCTGCAGGACTATCGTATACTGACCGACATATTGGGAATTGAGGATTATATGGGCGATATGGACATGAAAGTGGCTGGCACACGCAAGGGATTCACTGCCATTCAAGCAGATCTAAAGATACCGGGCATACCACTCAAGGTAGTCATGGAATCGCTACAAAAAGCCACAGATGCCAAGTCGAAAATTCTTGATATTATGGGCGAAGCCATCAGGGAGCCACGGTAAGTACTTGCTCGCGTTTCTAACTGCTCAAAGCTCATCAAGTCTTGCTTCTCTTCTAGCAAATACCGCAAGGATTGCTGGCCAGTGAGTGAACATCTCACCGTTGAGCCACAACAGCGTTCCAAGCTCATCGGTCCCAGTGGGCTGCACACAAAACGCATCTACCTTGAAACAGGCAGCACTTTAACACCTGCCGACGACTGCAATTTTACAATCTTTGCACCCTCGCAGGCGGCACTGGATGAAGCCAAAGAACTAATCGAAGGTTATATGGTTAAGGAACGTGTGCCAGATTTGGAATTCGGTGGAATTTACACTGCCAAAATTACAGAATTGCGTGATACGGGCGTGATGGTCATATTGTATCCTAGCATGCCGCCAGCACTACTGCACAATTCACAGCTGGATCAACGCAAAATTGCGCATCCATCAGCCCTTAGTCTTGAGGTTGGCCAAGAAATACAAGTGAAATACTTTGGACGCGATCCAGTGTCTGGTTTCATGCGTCTCTCACGCAAAGTATTGCAAGGTCCCGCCGTTGGCATTACGCGCACGCTAAACAAAACGACAGCCGAAGAGAACACTTCGTGAGTATGCTGAAGATTCCCACAGTTGTACAGTCTAATTTGTTACAGTTTGTTTTTGCCACATGCAACTAAATATTATTAAGCTAAAAAATATTGTGAAATATGTATATAAGTTCTTAAAAAATACATTTTATTGTATAGTTTATGCAATTTTGTACGTTGCAAAAAGCCACAAATCGTTCATTAGGGAATTTAAATCAAATATGTTTAGGATATCTGTACGACATAAGATTTTTAAACTGATCCTAAAAGCTTGACTAATTTAGCAAAAGTGTCCCAACGACTGTAAATTGTTTAAAATATATGCAGGAATTGGTTAAAAAATTCAATTGGCACATTTTTTGAAAACTTAAATATATATAGTCTTTTTAATTTTTTTTTTGGTAATAAAAGAACTTGGTCTGAATACAGCCAACATGAAATCATAGTGTAAAATTATTGCAAAAGACTTCATTAAGCTTAAACTAAATTAAATGGAGGAGCTTGATTTAATTATGGTTACTCCTATTTCTTTCACTGTCCCGCTTAGCATTGTACTAGTATTAAACAAATTGAATTTGCAACTTTGCTGTCTTAGATAATAACGCGATAATAGGAATCGGATATGCTGTACAAGGCCACAATTGGTGTCTTGGCATCATTCAGATACTCAACAACCTCCTCGTGTATTTCGGATATATAGCGTCTGTATTTCGAAAACCTGTAAAATATAAATAGATTTTTAAATTATTATATATATATAGTATTGTTTTGTAACGGATTTTATTTTACCTTTCGATCACAAAATTAATTTCTGATTCAGTCTCTTTTTTGCGTGTTACTCGCGGATTGATGGCACCAACTATGGCATTGAGCACTGCTGGCGGTAGCTCCACCACCAACACAACAATCGTTTCCTTCTTTATAAATTGTGCAAGCGTTGAGCTCATTTGCTGTGCCACTTGATTCTCTAGCCGCCGTTTGTAATTGGCAGTTGGCTTGTCGTGGGTGAGGAATGCCACCTGCATATTGGGCAGCTGGCTGTATGTGTTTTTGATGCTTGCGTTCGATGCTGAGGAACTTAGACCGTAACCGCTACCGCCGCTAGTGTTCACGTTTGACAGCTGGCTGCTGTAGTCTGTGCCTCCGCCGCCACCGACTACGCCTCCATTGATTGCCTCACTGCGCTGCATCTTCTGTATGAATTCGACCAGTTCAGAGCGTGTTAAATGGCGTTCCTGAAAACGTTCTCGATCAAATGAGCGAACACGTAAGGCTCCATTCTCTGCAACCAAGATGACATGCAGCGCACCCAGACGAGCCAAATCCTGTGCTTCATCGCCACCACCACTGACAGTCTCCACAATGCCGCAACGTATGCCAACGGACCAGAGCAAGCGCATAATGTATGTGACATCCTTAAGCGGTGGACGTGTGCCACACACACAGATGCCAAAATCGATTGCACGACAATCTTTGGCATAATCCGTGCCCACTGCAGCCGCCAGCTTATCTAGTGAGAAGGAAAGTCCAGCACCACTGAGTACACTACGCGTCGGCAACGCTGCATTGAAACCCTGCGCTTGTTTCTGGAATTTATGCAACATGGCATCATAACGCTCGCCCCTGGCCAACACCGAGGATTGTCCCGAACGATTTGGCTTCAGATCGGCAATCATTTGCCAAACAATACCACCGCTGGCGCGTTCAAAGCTAATGGGCAAGCCGGCCCAAATATGGATGGGACACTATTATATGTAGAGTATAAAAAGTTTTTTAAAAATAAATTTGTAGCGAAATCATTTGCTCACTCACCGTCACGCCCAGACTATAGGCTAATCCAACTACAGTTTCAAGTTCACGCAATGCGCCGCGTGCCAAAGAAGCAGCCTCACCCTTCCCTCGCATCAATGATTTTAATGCCGATTCGTCCACGCTGCTTCTTGAGCCGGTGAGTAAAAAGGTTGCCAACAACATGTCCATCAAAGTTTGTGCCGAGGTACGAGATTTTTCCATTATACTCGTAATGCTGGAATGAAACTGAAAGCGGGAAATGCGACCCGCAATGAAGTCCAAAACGCCCTCGAAAAGTACTTCATACTGCGCCTTGGGCACATTACAAAATATGAGAATGGCACGTAGCAGATTGGTATGGTTCATGCGTATGGCGATGTTTCTCTCACGCAACCTTGGCAACTCACTGGTTATTTCGAAGGCCAACGATAGCAGTTCTGCGTCCACTAATTGACTGCTCGTGCTGGGAGTTATTATATCAAAGCAGCACTCATAATTTTGCTTTGGATGAAAGTTAAAGACTCGCTCCTCGCGGTAAACACGATCTACGCAATAGCGTCGTATGAGATTCACACCATTCATGGTGACATGGCGCGCAAACTGGGTGCGCAAATCGCAAGGCAGCAGAACTACGGAGCCAGAATGTGTCATAAGATGCACCGCATTGGCATTGGCATTGGGGGAGCTGTTGCGGGATGAAAACGGTGACAGAAGCGGTGAGTCCACTTCGATAGCGCCATGTTTACGAAAAACGTTAACCACTTTTGCTTTAACAAATTCTATGAGCGGGTTGAGTGATACAATATCGTCAATAACAATGGCTGAATTCCAGGATTTCATGGCACGACTGCTGCTTAGATGGTATGTGTGCTCCAGTACCTCGTCGCTTTCCTGTTGCAGACAACGTGCCACAAGATTCTTATAAGCTTTACTCTGCGGATTGGCGAGAGCATGACGTAGCATCTCTTGTAGTTCATTTGCTTCCAATTCAGCTGGCGGTACCAAATCTGAGCCAAGAAGCTCCTCAGCGGTGGGTCGTTGTGCGGGATCGTGACTTAGCAGCCAGCGTAACATCTAAAAGATAATGCAACTCGTTATACATCTAGACAGAAGCAGTCTTAGCCAATACTCACCTTGATGGTCTTCTCGTATTTACTATCTTGCAGCATTCGATTTGGTATAACAACAGTAGCACCTCTTAAAGCCATTATAGTCTGTGCGCGTTCCATGCCCGTGTCGAATGGTGGGTTACACATTTCAAACAATATTATACCTAGTGTATACATATCTACTTTTTGGTTATAAACAGACTTGGAGGCATTGCCCGTTAGTTCAGGTGCCACATAAAGCGTGGTACCCACTTTGCCAGTGCCAGTGCCATCCTCTGTGGACGTAATATGGTGGGAAGCTGATTGTGATGGGTATTCCGCTAAAAAGAATGCATAATTAGTTGACACACCAAGTGGGTTAAGTAATTTATACACACCATGTGACTGTAAAGCCAAAAAACTTGTCGTAGCTAGACCAAAATCGCCAATTTTGATTTGATCATGTGAGTCCAAGAATATGTTCACCGGCTTCAGATCGCGATGTATCATACCCTGTTGATGAATGTGCGACAGACCCTCAGCAATCTCACGGAATAAACGCCACAAACGATCGGTGTTCTCATACAGATTGTCGTCAATTGCCGTACTATAAAAAAGTAAAAGTTTAAATACAAAATTTTTAAGTAAGAAATTGAAATAAATTTACCGCAGTGTAGACTTTTCACAGAACTCCATTTGAATGTACATAACTTGCATTAGTGGACGCGGAGAATTTGCCTTACGACGCGCAGAAAGTTCATCGCTCTCATCTTCATCATCATCGTCATAAACGGCAACCTGACCATCCGAGTCAACAAACTCAATGCCATCCGAGTCGGAATCATCCCTAGAAGATTAAATTATATTGTGATTATTCGATATGCGAGTTCTCTGAAATATACATGTTACATACATATAATCATTCCACATGGTAGACGTGCTCTCTGACTCCTCATCTTGCACGGCAAGTCCGAGCTGAGGTGATTTTGCCGGTTTCGTACTCAGCTCTTGACTCTGGGACCAATCACCGCCCAACAGTTTGTCCATTTCAGCGGCATCCGCATCGCTTACGCTTTCAATCCAACTATTAAAGTATCGCACAACATTTTCATGATTTAGACGCGATAACAGCTCCACTTCACGCGTCATCTTCTTGAATAGTTGGCGACTGCGCGCGGGCAAAGGAATACGCTTGATGGCATATTCCCGATTGTCCAATATGTTGCGCACTTTGAGCACATCGCCAAAGGCGCCCTTACCCAAATACATGAGCACCTCAAATTCGGTACGCAGACGGGATTGACTCAACGCCAGTGATGGTATTTGAAAGGGTACGGCAGCACGTTGAACTGATATGGGAATAAGGTCGGCCTGCAGCGGTACCAATGAGTTGCGATGTGTATGCTGCAGCGTTAAATGCTGCTGTCCATTGTCCACATAAAGGCGCAAAAACGGATGCTCCAGCAGTTCTGAGGCAGACAAAGTTCGATCCGAATTGCATCTACGTTGCAAATTTCATATTTATTATTGTTGAAATTATCTGAAAATGTTAATTCTAAAATTTTACTCACTTGTCCACAAAATCGCGCATTTCGTAGCTATTCATGGGCATCAAACCTTCTACTAATGTGCCCAATGCTGGCAAATCGCCACAATTGCTGCTCTGACCAACACCTCCAATTAACTCCAGTAAATTAGGAACTAAAGAGAAGTCTGTGCAGCGTATGTTGCTTGCATTGTCCATAAATACTGTGCTATCCAGCAGATGGCTATGCGAGACGCCTTTGTTGTGTAGATACACTAAAGCTTCTAGTACGCCTCGAGCTACCATGCGGGCGCCATCCATACACCAGCCCAGGCTAGAAGATATCGTAAAAACACTTGTGCCTAGCAAAAAATCCTGCAATAAATAGAGTAACAATCCTTCTTTGCGTTTAATACACAGCACACCCTCGTACTGAATGAGGTTTTTGTGTTGTAGTTGCGCCAAAGTTGCAACTTGTTTCTCTATGGAAGCTATTAACTCATCCACACGATGATTGCCAACACATTTAGACTCGCTACTCCAATGGCATTTACCATTGCCATTGCAGGGCGGCTCAAGCTGCGAATACTTTATATTCCACTCTGTTATATAGAGTAGTTGGCCACTGTTCATATCGACGCCAGAGTAGGCAATGCAACCGCGTTGCGAATGTCCTGCAAAAAAACAAACACAAAATTAAACAAACTACACACATCATTGATAATTAATGGTTATGGTTGATGATTATATATACTATATACTGCACGATATTTCAATGTCGATGGCAATAAAAAATTTAAACAATTAAGGCAATTACCCAAGCAACAGCCGCGTTGAATTTGTCGGCCCATTTTGTGAAAATAGAGCGTTTCGGTATTCCGATGGTCCAGACACTTATTGGGATAGGTATGGCCGCGATAGTAGGGTGAGGAGGTCTCTGAGCTTTCTGATGAGCTCGGATGTCGATTGTTTGATTCGCTCATGCTGCGCCTGGGCTCACCGCGTCGCTTGGCCTCCGTTTTGAACATTTCTTTGCGTCGCTCCACTTCATCAATAAGTGTTTGGCGTTCAAGCGTTTCCTTTTGCTTCTGCATGTCTAGCCGCTCCTGTTCGCGTTTCTGTTTGGCTTGCTGCATTTCGTCATAGAATGAACCCTTGGGTGGTTTATTGTGCTGCAGCAGAAAAGCCTGAACCGTTTGAGCGAACTCAAAGATCATAACTTCACCGCGCAGCTTTTGCGATTGAGCTTGCAGCTGGGCGAGCAAAGCCTCCAGCAGCTGATCCGACATGCCTTTGGATTCCTCCAGCATTATTTTGGGCACACTAAAAAACACACAAATATGCATTATGTATAGTTAACAATTTTATATGCAAAATCTTACAGTTTGGGATATTTGGAGGGACATGTCACATGCAGTTTGGTGCTGACATAAGCCTGTGGCAGTCCATTAGATGAATCGCGCAGCGGCGTCAGCAATATGCGTATATCTGTGGGCTTCCAAATCGTAGCATCGCTTTGTGGCCTTAGATTCTCCACATCGGTACCATAAATTGACTAAACAGAGACAAAGTATATTTAATTTGATGATAAGATGAATATACATATATACATGTATTTATATATAGATGGCGAAAAAGTTTACCTTTATAACCTCCAATTCCTGTGCTTGCCTTTCGCGAAATGATTGTTTCGCCTCAGCCATTTAGCGGCAAATTTGCTCATTAAATCTTGACTAATTTTTAAACACCGCCAAAATAGCAGTGAAAATACTGGAGTTGTGACTGTGTGTGTGCGTGTGCTGTGCGTTTGTGAGTCTGGTGTGTGTATGTGTTTTGTTATGAATATTGCAACCGGTGTGCGATTTCTGCGGTGGCAGCTGTTTTATATTCGCCAATGTGCTGCATTACTTTTTTGGCTTGTCTGTATTTCTAATTATCCGCAAATTAATAATTATTCCAAGTAGATTTAATTATTTATTTATTTACAAAATATTTAACTTGTTGCTCTTTAGATTAAAACAAAACTGCTAGTCGCGACTCACGCTAGAACGCACATAATTTTTTCTGATTTGTATAACAGTTAAGCCATCGACATATTACACGGAGATGGTGGTTAAGCTTTTGCTTAACATGTTTGCTCCACACTTAACTGTAAATGTACTGTTAAGTAATATACTACTGTTAAGACTTTACATAGGCATATTCTTTGCTTCCATACTTAGCATTTCACATTTACTGTTATAATACTGATGTGTTTTGGATATGTTTTAAAATTAAACTTACGGTCACACTACGTAAGCAAAGTAACGGTGCATTGCTTTTTGTTGGCGATGTGAAAAGTTTTTTATTTTTTTGATCGTGTTTTTTATTGTTTATTTGTTAAGTGTAAAGGTATAATGGCGCTATCACGCGTTATTCTCACTGTAGGTGAAGAATTTAATGATAAAGATGTAAGCATTGATCCTCAAAACATAAATAGTTCGCAAAATGGCGATCAAGCTGACATTATGGAAGATAAAAGAAATGCTCTGCGTTTGTGCTGCCATAACTCACCCGGTCCGTGTCCGTTGTCGGCCAGAAAGCTAAGCTTTGATGCGGTCATACCTAACGACAATCTAGCGGATCAGGATAGTGAGCTGAATAACCTGGTTGATATTATGCTTGTGGAACAGCGAGACTGCATGCTAATGCGTTTCGCCGCTCAGTTTACTTCTTCCAAGCCGTTGTTCATTAACGCACTAGCCAATCGAGTGGAAAAGAAGCTGCAGCAGCATTCGTTACATCTAGAAGACTGCACTCTACATTACACCGAACCTCCGGTTAGTCCAGGTCCCAATATATTGAATAAACAGAGGAAATTTACCGATCTAAAGGAACTCGCGACGTGGCTAGAGATTCATTTTCGAGTGTACTTGGACTATGAATTGCTACAGGTAGAATATGCTGTTGCCGCTAATGATAATTTGGAGAGCAAATTTATCGTTAGATGTCATATACTAATAGTGACCATCGAGGCGATACGTGTGTGCACGTTTCATGATCTGCATTGTCATTTAACTAATACCAGCACGACCGTCTCAGATACCGATTTTGCAACCTATTTGCGTCAAGCGGCAAAGCCGAGTGTGAATAAACCCTTATTTACGTTGATGGTGTTCCATCTTCAGGGCGCTGATGGTAAGCTTTCCTTCTTAAATGAAGGTGTGCTTGGTTTGGCGTATTTGGCCTGCAATCACCGTATATCTAACGAAAACCGAGAGGAAGCTGTAAGTATTTCAATTGATCGATCGTTTTAACCTCAACCTGTAAACAGCTGATAATTCTTTAAATTCCTTCCATTTCCAGCTAAACGTAGACATCAATGCATATTTTAAGAAAGTTCATAATAACGTAACGCAGTATTTGGAATCCACACAGGAAATTTTCCAATTAAGTGAGGTGATCCGTAGGCATCGCGCCACCTTTGAGCCAATACTGTTGGCAGCTGACAGTCTCCTTAGACAATTGTCAAATCAAATGATGTTGAACTAACTAATTTTAAGATAGATATCAAACTTGATATACATTCAATTCAAACTAAGTTCACTTTTACTTATAAATATGTATAATAATGATATTATTTCAGATCCCTATTGATATTTGAACTAAAAATTTTAATTCAAACTAATTTTGTCAAAATTTATTGTAAACGGTAATATTACCATATTAAAATAAAAAAAAAATTAGCAATAACATGAGTGATAAAGTTCATCGCGTGGTTGTATCTCTGGCAGACACATCGCATAGATTATCGAATAAAATCAAGGAAAGTTCATTCGAAAATGAAGTCAGGATACTAGACAAGAACACATTGTTGGTGCGCGTCAACACAGGGATGGAAGGCACGAAAGCGATGTGTCCGCGTTTCTATCACCAGCTGCAGTTTGATGCAGTGGGCTATGAAGATGAACGACATGTGCGCAACGAGCTGGATGATCTATTAGTGCAAATGTTTCGTCATCGTCGTGATGGCTGTTTGCTGCGTTTATCGCCTCGTCGGTCACATAATGTTAAGCTGCTGTCACGTTTACTGGTTACCAATGTGGAAAATATTCTAGCGCAGATGCCCTATCATCTGGACCTCATCAATGTGGAGTATTACGATGTGCGTAAGTTCGATATGCTTAATATGTTAAAGCCGACGCATCTTTATAAGGATGTGGAAGGCAAACGTCAACTGCTGACAACGCGCGAGATGTTCCAATGGCTGCACAATGAATATACCGTTATTCGTGGACGCGGCACTGGCGATGACTATATGAATATAGAGTTTGTGCTATGTGATGGACTACAAAAGCAGCATAGGCTACATCTAGCAATATTTGAAGTCTTTGACTGCAATAATCGCATAGATATTGGCAATTTCTTCAAAGCACTGCCCAAGGGAAAGTCAGCCAAGAATACGTTACTAACTGACTGCATCAAGGAATCTTTCGATCATAAGCGTTCCATATTTACGCTCATATTGTGTGAAATCTCCACGGATATGGAGAATGTGCGTGAAATGTACAAGTTCCTGCAATTAGCGGACTTAGCCTGTATGTGCGTTGGTGAGGCGCGTAGCAAATCAGATCAACAACTGTCAATCGTACAATCGGAGCCATCGCTATGTAACATTAAGTCGAGCACTGCAAGTTGTGCACTATCTCTAAGTAGGGGTAGTCGACGCTCGTTACATTGTCGCAGTGGAAATCTGACCCAAGATGACTACAATCAATTGACCTCTTGGTATCGTCGCATTGATACCAAATTTGCCAATGTTAAGCGCAGCATGGAAAGGCACTACAATGTCCAATATCGACAGAAATTTTTAACAATTGTCAAACAGCTGCAGGGCGGTCGTTATTCGTATGATAATTCCGGTGGCGATGGTCATCGCGCCTCAGATGTTGCAACTACTCTTAAATATGAGAGTGATCTAAAGCAATTTCGTCATCTGATAAAGGATGTGGATAAGTCCGGATTTGCGTTCACTTTATCACCCTATATGAGCACCAAGAAGTTGGAGCTAATAAATGCAGAAAAGGAACTCCAGGCTAGGGAATTAGCAAACTTGCGTGAACATCAATCTCGTATCAGTAACCCTTAGTCATATATAACACATATGACTGCCTGTTTTCTGTTTAGACAAAATATACTTACAAAGTATGTATTAATGTATTATACTAAGCAGTAAGAGAATGTGATTATATGGTAAATAATTATCGATT
>JBAMCO010000048.1:7314-24872 GCA_037075125.1 Hirtodrosophila caputudis | reverse complement strand
GCATTATATGTACAGCAAATATATGTACATACATACATATATATATATATATATATATATATATATATATATATATATATAGTATGGTCACTGATAAGGTAGAAACACACGTCCAATGTAGTCCGTAGTAGAAGCTATCGATATATTGGCTTAATGGTGTGATGATAAGTGTTTGGAATTTTGTTCGTTGGCATCGATTAAATTTATGCAAAAAGTAATAAGTATTCAGCTGCAATGATACCCTGTAATAAATATATATTTTATAATATATAGATCTTACAGCTGTAGCAATTCTAAATATTAGAATATATATGATTTTTTTTCTCTCCAAATCTGTATAATAATGCGTACATTATATAGATATAATCTTGCTTGACTTATCAAAACGGATGTAGGATATATATTATTTACTACTTACTAAGATTGGAACAAACAAAGAGCGTTCAATGCTCTAAACAATTCTTTGACTTGAATTCAATAAACTCAATGGAATGCATAATATATATATATGTCATCATATAGAAACTTTAATAATAACATTATAATTTTTTTTATTTTAAAATAATTCTTAGGATACTCTGTTTATCCCACGAAAGGATTCCAATGATATATTGACTACAAGGCCACCCATACGCGCCTACGAACAAGACAAGTGAGTATATGCACCTGCCATTAATTGATTGATAGCATTTAAAAATTTATCATTTTATCAATATTGTGTCTAGGATTGAGGTGCAAGCGTTTAGCAATGAAGCCTACGTTCCAGATACTCGCTCTACTGCGGAAACTATAGAGGTGAATGAGGACGCCATTGTACGGGCGGCACATATGTCACGTGATGCGAATCTTATGGATCGTCGATTCCGTAATTTGGATAATTTCCAACAATATCCGGCACCCAATTCCCAGGGCAGTCGACCAATTCGTCAGTCATCGCAGATTCCTCAACAGGAGACCGTTATTGTTGCAACGGCGGGCTTCCCAGTGCCGGACTATTCACCACAGCCTAGTCCCAATCCCAATAGTATTTTGCGTCATCATCACTACTAAATTAAGGTGGCGCCAAACCATTCCTACCTGTATATTCCACATAATTCTCAAATAATTCCCGCCTTCAGCCGCACCAAAGCCATCAAACAAGTAAAGCAGCTAAAATTAAGTGAAACTTTTTGTCGCCAATTGTAGTTTTTATCAGAGCGTTTTATGCGTAGTATTTTGTATTTATTTACATGTTAATAATAAAATATATATACTATATTCTACATGCAATTGCAACTTTTAATATATAATAAATTTTTTATATTCATAGTTCTTTGCACGCCAAGTATTATTTACTGTTTGTATGTTTATTTTAAAATACTGATAAGCCTGAAAGGCGCTACTGATTGAATTATGCCCCCAGCAACGATTTAATAGCTGACATTGGTGTTCCTGTTTAAAGTGTTACGTCACACGCATATTTGATAATGCGCTTTTTGATTCTAAAAAATAAGTTGCAATAAACTATATACAATTTTGAACTGTCGCGCTAAAACTTGTTATTCAGGGCTGCAAATATACGAAACATTCATACGTACTCATTACGTACGCTACTCATTTGCGTTTACGTCGCTCATTTTTGCGTTTACGTCGTACAGTTTTGAGAATATCCAGCACGCGCAGGTCAAACAAAAGTTCATTAAAAAAATAACATAATATTGATAAGCCGGTTGTATTTGACAACAGATTTCGATTTTAACAACTGGAGCCGAGTGTTAAACGTAGTGCGCTTGATTTTATTTTGTTCATTTCATTTTGAGACGTTCCCTGAGCCAATACAAGCCGGTGAAATTCTCAATAACACGAACATATTTAAAGGCAAATTGATAACACCCGGAAAATGGTTTTCATAACAAAATTTGCACGTGTAGGCATTCAGGCTGCTCGTCATCTACGCACCACGCCTACAGCAGCATCACATTGGCGTAGCTTCCATGTGAGCTGCATGCTCGATGCAGGTAAGATCATTTATGCAACCAAAATGTGAAACTACAGTTGCGAGGCGACTGGAGCAGTGTGTTTAAAACTGCAACTCTCTTGATAGACTTAAAACTCCCGTTTATTTTTGTTAGAACGTCGCTATACAGAAAAACACGAATGGGTGGAGCTATTGGAGACCAATAAGGCTGTCGTTGGCATTTCCAACTATGCACAGGAAGCACTAGGTGACGTTGTTTTTGCCCAGCTGCCCGAACCAGGCACCGAACTCAAGCAGGATGATGAATGCGGCGCTCTGGAAAGTGTTAAGGCAGCCAGTGAGGTTTATTCACCAGTCAGCGGAAAGGTGACAGAAAAGAACGCCCAGGTCGAGGATACGCCGGCGCTGGTCAACAGCAGCTGCTATGAAAAGGGTAAGTTTTCAATATAAAAAAACAATTTTATTTTGATTGCTAATGATGTTATTTTTGAATTCATTTAGGGTGGCTCTTCAAGGTCGATCTAAAGAGTCCCGAGGAATTCGATAAGCTTATGACAGAGGATGAATATAAAAACTTTTTGAGCAGCAACACAGCTCACTAGATGAATTGACACTACTAATGTTGTTCCCTTATCCAATCGTTACCCATCAAACTCATCTACACATTATCCACGTTGTTGTCGCATTTTGGATTTCGTTACGCTTTTAATAATAAACTAAAAAGCCAAATATTACACTTAAAACAAATCACAATCGCTGCTGCTGTTGACCTACGTGGTGACCCTGTCACTGCTCCCCCACGAAATTGTCGCTGCTATTGTAGATAAGAAGCCAAAGAGAAGCAAAATGGGAGGACATGTGAGTGTTAACAAATATGAGAGCAACTTAATCAAGCTTATCACATTTAGAATTTTTGCAAAACAAAAATACAAAACAAAGTTATGAGTGTCGATTTTAATTTTGCTCTATTACTCATGGAGCTATTATCACTCAAAATTCTTGAGTTAAATCGGCGCCAAAAGAGCTCAGATGCTCAGACTGCTTATAAGAGCCAGGAGCGATAATTCACCCCTTGCTATCTAGTGTAGACTATCCAGACTGATCACCATCAGTCCTAGGTAGCGGTTAATACACCGACGAATCACTTATCCAATATGGCACAACACCAATTTATTTTATTTTGTCAATTGAATATCCGTTGTGGATATCCAATGTAGCAGTCGCTCAAGCTGAGCCTCGGTGTATAATCTGATCGCTTTGAAATGTAAATTAAAAGTGGATATATCCTATAGCATTACACTAATTGTGGCTAAAACCGCGCTAGTGTATTTTAGTCTCTGACATATTGGGTAAACGATTTTTGGTGCGTTTTTTTTAGCCAATACTGCGTGGTTATTGCTCCTATAGTCTATAGTCATGTGTTGCTGAGTCTGGGATTATCACCTGATCATTTTGTCTAGCCAAAATTCTTGATTGGGGAAGACTATTCTATATTCTATTACCACCGATAAGAATGTGATGGGCAAAACGAAAGTCCGTTGATGTCAGCCCATAGATGCTGATAAAGTGCACTTTTTGAACTTGGCGGCACGCACGGTGTTTTCGTGTTTGCGCTAAAAGCTCTGCAGAAAAAGCTTTCGAATTACCAAAAGCTTAACAACAAGCGAGCGTTGCGCTCAGTGCTGAAAGTGAACTCGTATCGTGCGGTACATAAAAGTCGTGCACTGCAGAAAGTAGAATAATTCAAACCGAAAGTATTGCCTTATACACCTTTACACACTCACACACACACACACACACGCACGAGCACACACAAATTGAATTTCTAAACAAAGTGACAGCAACAAAGAGCCTAAAGGATAATTGTTAATATTGTACCAGAAAAGTGAATCCACAACAGCCACAAATTGCAAGACGCAAAATGCCAACGGAAAAATCAATATATAATCCAACTCCGGCAATAAGCCGCAATGCGTACATATCCAGCTTCGATGAGTATACAAAATTCTATCAGGAGTCCTTGGACAATCCTGCCGAGTTTTGGTCACGCGTAGCGAAACAATTTCATTGGGAAACGCCAGCTGATCCTGCAAAATTTATGCAGTACAATTTTAACATTTCCAAAGGACCCATATCAATCAAGTGGATGGAGGGCGCCTCGACCAATATTTGCTACAATCTCTTGGATCGAAATGTACGCAACGGTCTAGGCGATCAGATCGCCTACTATTGGTGAGTTTAAAGTGCAGTTGTGTAGGTCGCGTGAAAACAAAAGTTACGCGCACACACACATGTTGAAAGGATAACAACGTATTGATTTTTTTCTTCTTACGTTGATGTTACGAAACGCGACCGTGACGTACATGACCTGTCACCACCCTTCTGCCCTGTGTCCCCTGCTCTTCTTGGTTAGTTTTTAGTGCGCAGGCACATGACAAACATATGTTTAAAGTTAATTTATGCCTAGGGTGGGTACCGTTACTTGCTGTTATTCGTTCTCTCTCTTTTTCCCCCTCTCAAGGACAAAGCTTCTAAGTTCAGAGTTGTGGCGAAATGTACGTACATGGACTAACAGCTGAATGTTAATTATTTACTGTTAAAGTTTAGGTAGGACTGAAGCTAAATCTTTTGTGTACCCTGTGTCCTTATACAAATTTGATAAAGGGGTTAATTAATTATGTAGTTTGCTACAGGTTGTATCCAAGTCGGATATACTCGACTGTATCTAACGTGTTTTGAGTTGTTTTGTGAGGTCAATGTCAGGGCCTTTACCAGGTCGAAATTTAAAAAATACAAACGTCTTTGTATATAGTATATATTTGTATACATGTAGCTCAAAGTACTAAGAGTGTGCAGTTTGCTTTTTTATGTATTGTTGTATAATGTATTGCTGTTCAAATATTTGAGTAGATGTCCCGCCTGGTTACGAACGAGCAAATTAACACAAATAAAACGAAATATTAACGAAAGGTGTAATTTATTGTAGAACTTTCCCAGACATTGTCTAGAGCACTTGTAAATTAATTTTGCACTCAGAATTTATTGTTTTTGGTTTTATCAAACGTAAACAATTGTTACACTCGAGTGCCATTCATTAAAGTGCTCCTCCAAATATGAAAGTATCCTTTGTTTCTAATTAAATGGGTAATCAAGTTTTATAAGTTGTTTTTTCCTATATTTATATTTTGCTGTTTTGGGTTAAAAAGGTCACAAAAAAAACTTTTTCGACAGCTGTGTGACGCCAAAAGAACAAAACAATAATATTAAAATGTTCAACAAATGTTAATTTGATTATCGTTGGGGTTATCAGTGTAGTTCAACGCATGTGCGCATATCACAACAAATGCAAATTTCAAAAATTGAACGGAATTAGGAATATAATGTAAATGCAGATAAATAACGTAATAGTAAAACACGCAAAATGGCAATGTCAAGTTCAAGCTATGGCTGAGACTTCCCCTGCCACATGCGAGCTCTATAGCCAACAACTTTTAGAAATACTGTATACATACATATACATATATATCTGCTATATAAACCCTACAATTAGATAAGATAACATTTTTCACGTAATGAGCAACAATTAACACTATTCTATAGATAGTAGTGAATAGTTAAAAACGTTATTGCCTTTGAAGGCAAAGCAACATAAACAATCCAGTAAAAATTCTTTGAGATTTTTAGTAGACTATAATAAAAAAACAAGAATTCTATAGTCGAGAATACATGACTACGGTGTGCACCCTGTATCCAGTTTAAAATCCGCAATAAATATTTACGTAAATACATATAATATATAATTCAGAAGATATGCCTCAATGATCACGGCTGCTGCTGCTCTTTGCATATGAATAATGTTATTCTATAACTGCGCTGTTCTTTAATCGGGGTCAGTACATAAAGATGATCATAAGGAGTGGGTATAGCTAAATCCAGTACCGTAGTATTGTGGTTGCAGGTGCTATTAATATGGATGATTATATTTTAATCAAATTTTATACAAATTTAATGCTCATGCGGAATTCCGTACTATATGAGATCTGTGCGTTAATTAGACTTTTGGACTTTTATTACTGTCGTCATTTGAAATTAATTTATTGAAGATCGGCAGTTGTATTGATATTACAGTTTGTGACGCTTACATACATATACATATGTTTATGTTGATTTTCTGATATGCATAACAATTTGATTTAATTAAAATGTGTTCAGACGGACGGACGGATGGATGGAAACACTCGTGTTACCTTTGGGAACAAAATATACAAATTACATAAAGTCGCCTAGTAGTATATATCGTACATATAGTGTATATAGCATATATATATAATATATTTGTAGCTCTAGAAAGCCATTATGTAAGCAATCGATTTGAACAATGCGCGTAAATTGTTTATTTAAATTTGAGTTCGTTTACGTTATGTGTGTCAGCGCGTCTGTCTGGCCAACTGGACAGAGCAGCGTCAAGGTGCGAAGAAGAACTGCTTGTGGTACTGCTTTGGGCAAGCGCCGTGTGTTTTTGTTGGTGCTTTGCTCATTTTTTTTTTGTTTGGTAAACTTTGCTTTTGGAGCGCAGCTTCCAAGCTTCCACCACTGCGCAGACTCAAAGCCCATTCGGCTTACAGTTTTGATTGCACTGTGGTGGGCAGCAAAAAATCACGCGATCATATCGCCTGATTGCTGACAACCAATTAGAAAGAGCATTTCCACGCAGCAAGCACACAGACAGGCGAAGAGCCGACTAAAAGTTTGTGTGTGTGTGTGTGTTTGCTATAAGAATAAAAAATATTTTTAATGCTGACACACCTGTAGTTCGAGGGAAACGAAAGCACGCTAAATGGCCAATCATTATATACTATGTGTTTGTTTGTTGAAATAATTATGACAAAATTACGTTAGTTTTGATATCATTTTAAGCAACTAAAGCGGCTTTTTGCAATTGAAATGATTGTAATAAAGTTGACCTCAATTATATGTTACTATACATATGTATATTACCCCTCGTCTGCGATACAACAAATTTATTTTGTCATCTCACTTATTAAAATGCAAATCCGAATTCCCAATATTATACGATTGGTTTTCATTTTGCATAAATTAGCGTCTCTTGAGACTAACCACAGATCATGCGATATAGCTTTCAAACTGTAGGGCCATGACCAGACAAAACGACGCTTTCGTTAAAGTTTCAGTTTCAGTTTTGAAGTCTTCTCTACACGCAATCTACAATACAACAACAAATGAAAACATTCGATGCGATTTACTTGTGTTGGAACACGCGAATCAACAGCTGCTTTTTCTTAGATAAGTTTTAATATTGTTACTGTTGTTGTTTGCCCTGTTGCCGCCGGTTGTTGGCTGAACCAGCGGCCGACCTCACATGATTTTTGATTGTTTTTGTATACAATACGCCTTGAATAAAAGCTAATTTTGGGATATTTTTGATTTTTTGTTGATAAGCGAGCGCCTTGCTAAGAGACCACGCGGCTGCTGTCTGTCGTGCCTGACAGCGCTATTAAAGATTATGAGGTGATTTCTTTATGGGCGCTGCATAGAAACATTTCATGTCTGGCGTCGGCATACTGAGAAATATGATTAGGCAATTCTTTTTTGATTGACAAGTGCTTCCAGATGACTTCTCAATCGCGAGCTAGTAAAAGCAGGCGTTAAGTGCATGGGAAAATATCGCACCATTGCCAGTCGACGCGTCGTCGTCGGGTGAGCTTATTAGTATTGTTAGTCATCTATCGAGAATGCTCGGCATAGTTTGAGAAGCCTAGAGTGTTAATAGAACATGAGCGAGATGTGACTGTAAAACTTTAAGCAGAGAGCGGCTGTCCACTCTTAATAGTCCAGCTGCCCTTGGCCTTGAATTGTGTGCTGTTAACGTTAACAGCCGCTGTTACCCTAGATAGTAAATAGCGCATCAACTCATAAGAAGCTTTTTTTTATGGAATTAAGTTTTCTCAAGTACAATTCTTCTATTTATCTTACACTCTTGTCTTGTTTGTAAATTAGTAATTTTGTTTCAATTATTTTTAACATCTTACTAATTAAAAAATACCCGAATTTCATGCGAGTAGAAAATGTTTCATTTGGAACAAACAGTGACTTGTTGATTTTTATCGTCGCATAAATTGTATTTTTGGGGTCCACTCATCATATCCGAAATAAAACAGTGTACTTCGCACTCGGACCCGACTGTGACAGATGTACTAAAATAACCAACAATACGTCACGAATGCGAGGTGCTTTGTTTTTTTTATTTTTGTATGCTTCCTGAATCTTTTAGCGGCCTCAGAATTTTATAGCTGGCTAAATCTTATCAAAGCTGACTAGCTGGTCTTTGTTGTTAATACGATTTACAGCTAGTTTATTGGTCTGTTTGAATCATTTTAAGTTGGTTTATGTTGGTTGACCTAGACCAAGACCTGTATTTTGTGTGCTTTCTCTATTGCTGTTGTCCTTGTCTAATTCCGCGATATATTTATATTTCATTTTAGATATTTCTAGATTCAGTCCGGTCACGATTTATATGTGTTGGTTGTCGTATTGAATATTCACACGCCATTGCATTACATTTATTGTTATTTTATGCATTTCGTATTTGGTTGCTACTAATTATATGCAAGCATTTTAATTGAAACAGTTTGTGTTAAAATTATATGAACAAACAAATTGCTCAAAAAGTTACTTAATTGAGTAGTAAATTAAGTTTTATGTATTTTTTGGGTTTATATAGATTATAAACCTACACTGCTTAGAAAATTAATTAAATTTGTTCAAAGTTTCTAAAGCAACTATATATTTATGTATATTCTTTTTATTTTAATAAACTTGAATAAGTACAGTGATTACTGTACTTTTTACTTATGCAAAATTATAGATATATATTTATATTGGTGACTGTAGGGAAATAAAATAAAATATGTATACTATATTTATATAATATATTACATGCACCATGCAGCTGTTGACTTTTGTTGATATTGTGCCGATTATTACCTTCTGTTGCCAAGTTGAGAATATAATAGAAAAAAAGAGAGAGGCGCCACTTAAATAATAGCTGTGTGGACAAAAATTTGTACAAAAAAATGATCAAATTATGCTACAAATTCAAATTAAGTCAGTTGTCCGGCACAATTAGGAAACATCAAATTGCTGTAAATGATCTAATTGAGGCGATAGGTGGGCGTCTTTTTAAATGGCTAATTGAATGGACACCCTGTAGACAATTCTTATAATGGGCACATTGCCAGCCGTGTTAATAATTGATTTCCTCAATTCTGTATTTTGCAGGGAGGGCAACCACCCCGATGATTATTCGCGTGGTCTTACCTACCGGAAGCTGTTGGAGGAGGTATGCCGCTTCGCTAATGTGTTGAAGGATCATGGTGTGACGAAGGGTGATCGCGTCTCCATTTATATGCCCATGATTCTGGAGCTGCCCATTGCCATGTTGGCCTGTGCACGCATTGGAGCCGTGCATTCGATTGTGTTTGCGGGTTTCTCACCCGATTCGCTAGCGGAACGCATGTTTGATTGCAAGGCCAAGGTGTTAATTACGGCCGATGGAGCTTGGCGTGGCGAGAAGCCGCTTTATTTGAAGGCACTGTGCGACACGGCCTTGGAGAAGGTCGAAGAGATGGGTCACTCGGTGGAGAAATGCATTGTGGTGTCTCATTTGAAGCGTGTAACACCCTGTCAGGAGAACCATGTTGAACAGGATATACCTTGGACCGATGATCGTGATTACTGGTGGCACGAAGAGATGGAGGATAAGGAGCCGGCCTGTTATCCCGAGTGGATGGATGCTGAGGATCCATTGTTTATGCTCTATACGAGTGGCTCCACAGGCAAGCCCAAGGGCGTGCTCCATACCACGGCAGGCTATCTACTCTATGCGGCCACCACATTCAAGATTGTCTTTGACTACAAACCCGGTGACGTTTATTGGTGCACCGCCGATGTCGGCTGGATTACTGGCCATACCTATGTCGTGTACGGACCACTGGCCAATGGCGCCACTTCCGTTATTGTAAGTATATGAATATTTAGTTGGAGATATTGCTTTTACTAATATTTATTCGTTACCTGTGCAGTTCGAGGGCACTCCTTTCTTTCCCGGCAATGATCGTTACTGGAGCGTTATTGACAAGTATAAGGTCACTCAGTTCTATACGGCACCCACGGCCATTCGTGCGCTCATGAAGTTTGGCGAGGCTCCGGTGCTCAAGCACGATCTCAGAACTCTCAAGTAGGTCTACAATTACATGGCTAAATATTCAACCTATTAATTGATTTAAATATTTTATAGAGTTCTAGGCAGCGTTGGTGAGCCGATTAACCCCGAGGCTTGGTTATGGTACTATCGTCACATTGGCAAAGAGCAGTGCTCTATTGTGGACACATTTTGGCAAACAGAAACTGGTGGACACGTAATAACGCCTCTACCTGGCGCCACACCCATGAAACCTGGCTCTGCTGTACGTACTTAAAGAAGAGTCGCAACTCCATTCAATGCTATAATTCCTTGTTTGTTCAATTGCAGTCGTTTCCCTTCTTTGGTGTTAAGCCTATACTACTGGATGAATGCGGTATTGAGATTAAGGGCGAGGGTGAAGGCTACTTGGTTTTCTCGCAGCCCTGGCCGGGCATGATGCGAACACTGTATAATAATCACGAGCGCTTTGAAGATACATACTTCTCCAAGTTCCCCGGCTACTATTGCACTGGAGATGGTAAGTTCATGTAAATTTAGATTTATTCAAGTAAACTAAATCTTATACTTGTTTTTTTTTTTTGGCAATAATAGGCGCACGTCGCGATGCTGATAACTATTTGTGGATTACTGGTCGTGTGGATGACATGCTCAACGTATCGGGTCATCTAATGTCAACCGCTGAGGTTGAGTCTGTGCTCACAGAGCATCCACGTGTTGCCGAGTCAGCTGTAGTGTCTCGACCGCATCCTGTCAAGGGCGAATGCCTCTATTGCTTCATAACGCCCAATGAGAACGAACCATTCGATCAGAAGCTGATTGCGGAACTAAAGAAGATGGTGCGTGAACGTATTGGACCATTTGCCATGCCTGATGTTATACAAAATGCGCCCGGATTGCCCAAGACGCGGTCTGGCAAGATAATGCGACGTGTGTTGCGCAAGATTGCAGTGAATGATCGAAATGTGGGTGACACATCCACGCTGGCCGACGAGCATATTGTGGAGCAGCTGTTCGCTAATCGTCCCGTAGAGGCCAAATAGACAGTTGACAGTCCCCTCTAAGATTGTTTCTAGCTTCAAGAGTTTTCCTCAACATAGCCATAGTTGTTTGCTGTCGCATTTAGACTGGCACTTAACCCAGTGTATACCCCTCGTATGCAACTTACGCGAATCTTGTAAATCTCCTCACTTCCCATACACCCACACATATATCTTTATCGATATTTAACGTTTACTATTGATCCCAGTCTGGGCTTACACATTCTAATTAGTCTATAAGCTGTGTGCGTAAGTAATGATCATGCACCGTTCCGTTCATTTAATTTCTATTCTCTTTGTGAATTGGTTCTATATCGTCTATATATACTCGTAATGTCTTTTATAGTTAATGTAATGTAGTTCAAATTGCTGAGCACGCACATTTTTCGAGTTGTTTTTCATTTATTTGTTGTAGTCCTAGCTTAAGTTCTTGCTAAATTCGTTGTGATACAAATTTAATTATACTATGATTATGATTATGTATGTATTTTTATTAGAATTGATATATAACAAAATATACATACACGATTTCACTAATAACCACAACAACATACAATTTTATCACACTTTTATTTTTGTTGATTGTAACTTTTAGTGGCATTTTTTTGTAGTAGAGTATTGTTTATTGTAGACCTGCTAATTTTTAGCACCAGTGAATGCTAACTGACAAACACGTAAGTCCGGATATTTATTTATTTAGATATAATTAAATAATTAACTTTACGATTCGTGGTTTCAACTTGCAAGCCGCAATACGAGCGAAATTTACAAAAATTGTTTCAAATAGGAAATCGAAATTGAATGATTGCTAGTTTATAAGTTTGGGAACGGATACATATCAATCAATGTTGCATAATGCTTATCAACATTCCTAAAATTACTAATTTATAAATAATCAGCCAGATAAACTGACGATTACACACTATATATAACATATATGTTAAATGGTCAAAAGACTTCCTGCAACGAGAACATATCATTGAAGTTACTGCTGCAAATACTTAAATATTATATATACATATCATTATTGTTAGGCCCGTTTTCTCGATGTGCGGTTAACAAAACAATTTGTTAACTGGACATTGTGTTAACAGACCATAGTATTGTTATTATTATTGTTAATTATCAACAATTTGGTGAGTGAAAGTTTCGTATGAAACGAGTGCTTCTTAATCCTAATGGTGTGGCGAAACATACGTATGTTGCCTCTGTCTGATTGTAAAAAGTTGGTTAGCTTTAGAGTGTCGAGTCGCAAAGATTACGAACATTTATTTAACCTGAATATTAAAGAGAAAAAGTGTAACATGTACATTATACGCGATATATAGTATATATATATATATTTATCGAATCATATATGTGTATAATAAAGTTTATTGTTTCAATGTGTTTGAATCTCAATACGAATATCTGCAAATTTAATCCAAGAAAGCGAGATTTATAGTATGAAAAGCATTGAGAAATTATCGAATGGGTGAGAAAAATCAAGTTTCGTCATCAAATAATTTAAGTATATGTCAAATTAAAAGAAAGTTTATTATTTTCATTGTTACATACGAAAATTTGAATAGATTAATGAGGTGTCAAAATGCAACTGGTTCTTAGAAACTTGCCGCACTGTCTTAGCAGACAATTCTCTACGATTGACAATGACCAGGTTTGTCGGCTTGTAACAGAGCTGACCCATAGAGGCGGAGAGGTAGATTGATTCGGGAGTAGAGAAATTTCTCTAATAAGCCCAATTGCCATTTGTTGTGTAGATGATGTTAAAAGCCTTGGAAGAGAAGCCTAAATATGATATCAAATCACATGAACGTGATGTTATCACAGAAACGGATAAGGCTGTGGAACGCATGCTCATCAATGGGCTAAAGAAACAATTTCCAGACCATCAGATCATTGCAGAGGAGGGTTCAGAAGGCACTGCCGGGACATATGTGATAAGCGATGCGCCCACCTGGATTATCGATCCCATTGATGGTACAATGAATTTTGTACATGGTTTTCCGCATTTTTGCACTTCGATTGCTCTGTATGTGAAGAAGAGGGGTGAATTGGGTTGGATCTATAATCCCGCATATAAGCATATGTATGAAGTGCAGCGGGGCAAAGGAGTTTTCTTCAATGGTCGACAGGTGAAGGTAAGCGGTCAGCGCGATTTGAAGCAATCACTTATCTATTTAGAATGGAACTCGAATAAAAACGAAGGATCCAAAGAATTTGTAGAAAATTTCTTGAATCTCTTGCCAGTTGTACATGGGTGAGTGAAGTTACTAGAGATTTTGTGTACTAACCAGTTAATACGATCAGATCAACTAGCGTCCGTTCACTTGGTTCGACGGCGCTCAATCTGGCCCAGGTTGCCATTGGCGCCTGTGATGTGTATCTTCAATTTGGGGCGCATGTTTGGGATTGGGCTGCAGGCGCTCTGATGGTGCAGGAAGCAGGTGGTGTCCTCATTGATCCGTGTGGTGGAGAATTCGATAGATATTCTTGTCGTATGCTGGCTACAGCAACACCTGAACTTGCCGATCAGATAGTGCCCTTGGTGTCACAGTATTTTCCACAACCACGTGACGATGAGTCAACAAAGCCGGAGAAAAATTAACTTTGTTAGCAAGCCATGATTTTGCTTAATAATATTATAATATATTTGAAAATTTTAAGTGTCAAAATTAAAAAATGCGGAACATAATCAAAGGTTTTTTAATAGGTCGCGGCAAGAACAATGCTGCGCCAATAAATGCCGTTAACTTGTCCAAAACTTGTGAAATATCCAAGTCATCGGATGACAGTGGCTTGAATATGGACGAATGTTTCGAGGTGGGCTACAGAAGTGTGCATAGGGCAACGGCCGAGTTTATGAAGGCAATCCAAACGGAGCGCACATATAAGAATACAGGAAATAGATTGGATTTGTTTACCACTTGGGACACGAAAATTGAGAATATGTTGACGGAAGATATTTCAAAGAAGTATCCGAATCACAAGTAAGTTAACTAATCAAACCATAAAATAACCAAGTACATTTAAAACGTTGTGCAGATTGATAACCGAGGATAAGATTAACTTTGATCAACGACCAGGCTATACTTTAACAGATGATCCAACCTGGTTCATTGACCCCATCGATGGTACTCTGAACTTTGTGCACGGCTTCCCGTTTGCCGCCGTTTCGGTGGCACTTTGGATAAACAAACAGCCTCAATTCGGTATAATCTGGAATCCACTTCTTGATCGGTGCTGTACATGCCGTCGTGGCTTTGGTGCCTTTATGAATGTGAAACCCATGAAAGTCAGTAATTGCTGTCAACTATCGGAAGCTCTGATAATGCATGAGTTGGGCACGGACTTGAAATATCGTACGCAGAAGCTGGAAAATATAAACAGAATCACGCGAATTGCGCATGCGTAAGTGTTTGAAGGCGAACTTTATTCTGGAGTCTAATCCAATCTTACGTAGCATGCGGAGTCTGGGCAGTACGCCTCTTAATATGTGCATGGTAGCACAAGGATTTGCGGATGCCTACTATGAATTTGGCTGCCACGCCTGGGATGTAGCCGCAGCTATGCTGGTTGTACAAGAAGCGGGCGGTGTGATCTTGGATCCCTCGTTGAAACCGTTCGATTTAATGTCGCGTCGAGTGCTGTGTGCCGCCACACAAAACTTGGCAGAGGAACTGTCATCGGAGCTCATACAACTGTATCCGAAACCTCGAGATGATCAGGACAAACGTGACATAACCAGTAAAGATGCGAATTAATAATGTCTTGCCGTCAGTTTAAGTGGTCCAAGTGATAAGACTCTGCTCCATTTATTAGTCCTTTAAGAAAATACTCTATATATTTCACACTGTTCGCATATTTCCCAACTAGAAGGCGTTGTTTATATCAAATTTGTTTATATATTATTTAAATTTTATGAATTTTGAGTAAATAAAAAACAGTATCTATTGGAGATGTTTAGATTGGCGTGCCAACGGTTGCTGTTACTAGGATCTAGAGTATCCCTTAGGACGACGAGCTCGACCGTAAATGTAAATTCAGAAGTTGATGTTGAGAAATGTGCTGCCCATATCTGTGAACTTGTTAACGAGGCTGCAGCGGTAAGTACACGACAAAATGCCATCAGTTACTATGGAATTAGATTTCCTTTATTCTAGCACTTGAATGAGGCAAGTAAAGAGATTCGTGTATTTGACACTAAACTAAACAGGACGGATTTGGTTACGAAAACAGATCGAGAAATTGAGAGAATGTTAATTAAGGGCTTACAGGCAGAATTTCCCGATCATGTTTATATTGGGGAGGAGGGTACTGCTGGTGTACCCATGGGTCGACAACTAACAAATGCGCCCACCTGGATAATTGATCCAATCGATGGCACCACAAACTTTGTGCATGGATTTCACTACAACTGCATATCGGTGGGTTTTTGGCTGAATAAACAGCCAGAGCTAGCCGTTTGTCAAAATCCTACTCTGAAACAAATGTTCATAGCTCGTCGCAATTGTGGCGCGTTTTTGAATGGATCTCGTCTACGTGTTAGTGGTCAGACGAACCTCGAAAAATCTATAGTCATGCATGAAATGCATTCAGCGAATTTTAAGCCTGATCTGATGGAAATGGAAAATGCCAAAAAGATTCACAACAAGGCGCACGCGTAAAATAAATTTACCTTAATTTGTATTAAATGAATATTAATATGGAATGCCACAGCCTGCGAAGTACGGGCTCAGCTGCCTCGGATATGTGCCTGGTGGCCATGGGGGCTGCCGATGCTTATTATGAATTTTATCCCCATGCCTGGGATTTGGCAGCTGGAGTTCTATTAGTGCGCGAAGCAGGCGGCGTAGTAATGGATCCAGCTGGTGGGGAATTTGATCTTATGGCCAGACGTGTGCTGGCAGCTGCCACTCCCCAATTGGGCTGTGAAATTGTGCAGGTCCTCGGAGATATGCAAATTTACAATAAGAGAGATGACGAACCTTTGAATTAGTAAACAAAAAATAAGAATTTGGACTAAATTTTAGTTTCAAATATATGTAGCGTTGGTCTAAAAGTCAAAATGTGAGTTTGTTAATTAATTTGAAATAAAATCAGGTACTTTGGGGGCCGGTCAACCTTGTTAAGGAGTATGCACGTTCTTGGTGGCAGTTGGTAGATTATTTTAGAAGAGCAGCATCAACCAATTTTCAATTAACGCTATGGCCGAAAAAGATAAAACTGATGGGAGTAAAGAGAGCAGGGAGGGAAGTAAAAAGAGGGCTGATTTTCCAGAAAATGTGGCCACAAATTTCGGCCTAGAGGACCATGAGGCAACACAGCAGGATCCACGCGTTAATGAACTGCAAAAAAGCCATTCAATGCACACACGCAGATCAGTGAATGCGTCTCAAAGTTCAAAAAATTTAAAGGAAAACCCAAGCTTAGTTAAACAGAGTATAACGCAATCTCGTATACTGCTAAGTCAGCCGAAAAATCAGCAGAAAAGGGTGTCGACTGACACCGACGACAGCAGTGAAAATGAACAGCCTAATGCAGCCATTAACTATGGTCTGGAGGATCATAAGGCCAATCAGCAAGATGGCCGTGTTTCTAAAATGCGACACCCTGGTAGCAATAAGGAAAGGGTTTCCATTGTTCTCAGTCAAGATCAGTTAAAGCCAGTTGCTAATGCCACTGAAGCCGCCGCCAAACCAGCAGTTATTGATGCTGTTCCAACACCACCTGTTGTTATACCAACTGTTCCACTACCACCACCACCTCCCATGACAGCTCCGGTTGTTAAAAATGTAACACCAGACCAAGGCGCTGAATTCCCCAAGGCTGCTACAGAGCCAAAACAAAACGTTAAAGGCATCGACCAATTCACCAATACAGACATTTCAATCGATCCGTCGAAACAGTATGCAACAAAAACAACAAATACATCGGGAACACTGTATGCAGAGGATTATAAACCACCCGCACCTGCACCTGCACCTGCACCTGCACCCGCAATCGTTCCAAAAAAATTTAATATGAATGAATGCTTTGAGTTTGCAGTTGTGTTGGTTAAGAGAGCGGGTGCATTCGCATTGAACGCCAATAAGGCTCGACTCTCTTATGTCACTAAAGAGCACGATCATGATTTGAACACCCGGACCGATAATGAAATTGAGGAGATGATTGTTCGGGCCATAACGGAAAAATATCCTGATCACAAGTAAGTCTAATAGAAGGATTAACTTGAATGACATTTAGATATTTTATTTATTTTGTTTTTTTTTTTTAGAATTATTGCCGAAGAGGCAATTTCTTCCTCGGAAACTTGCCAGGTGGTCCTCACTTCTGCACC
>JBAMCO010000046.1:11780-21931 GCA_037075125.1 Hirtodrosophila caputudis | reverse complement strand
CTGCTAAATCCCTAGCTGAAGAGTCTTTGGCTCTGCACATGATTTGGCCGAGTTGTCGCTCAAGCACGCAGCCAATCAATATCAATCGCAATTCAATTTCAATTTCAACTTCAAGCAGCGCCAGAAGTCAGCCAACTATTGCAATTGTTCTTCCCAAATACCCTATACTATGCCCAATGGGTTCATCTTAACTTGAATGCTGAGTGCCAAATAAGTTGAAGATTTTCGAGTGGGATTGACAAAGTTAGATTCACATTAACTGAAAAGTTATATATTATATATACTTGTTCCGGATCAACCAATAGAACATGCTGGAAACAAATCAAGTCAAACGACTTGAAACTTAGCTACAACTATAAAGAAACCCACAGCTTTAAAAACACAGGGTATCGCCTCAGACCATAAACTATATTAACAATAATTTAACTTGTTGTTGTTGCAGTTATTGTCGACTGCCTTCTGCGATTTGAAAAATAGCAAAGTGCACTTTACAGTAGCAACAGCAACAACAACAGCGACAGCAGTTGCCAGTAAATTACTTAAGGGGAGATTTGTGTGCTCTGGCAGCCAAGTAGTAGCAGGAGCAGCAGCAGCAATTGCAGAGGCAGCGGTGGCGACAGCGGCAGCGGCAGAGCAACTGGCGCACATAATGAGGCAACTGCGTAGCATGAAAGCCAAGGCAGAGCCAAAACTGGCAGACTGTCAGACTGCCAACCAGATTGCCAGCTATACTGACGTGATTCGAGGACAGCCACTGGCAATTTGGATTGAGCAGGACGTAAGCAGCAGCAGGAGTACGGCACGAACTGAGACTAAACTTCAACTGATTTGTGGGCCATGCCGCGCTTTTGCATGCACAACTCGAATGCAGCTGAGACGGCGGCGCCAATGTTTGCGTGAATTTGCGCCCGATTTGTTGCCCATCAAACGAGCGTCGTAATTTTGCGTGTGATTAATGCACATTCGCAAAATGCATTTTGTGTGTGTGCGTGTGCGAGTGTGTGTGTCTGTGTGTGTGTGTGTCTGTGTGTGTGTGTGTCAAACGGTATAGCAGCCAGCGGCAGTTGCCTGATAAATGTGCAACTGCTGCTCAGCAACAGGCAAACTCGCGAATAGCTGACACCGCTCAAGTGCCAATGACAGCAGCTGAAAGTGCCACTGCAGCTGAGTCAAAGTTTTGCCTGTAACTGAAGCTAATTGTATGGGCAAACTTTAATTAATCCAACTTTAATGAGCTTTCAAAAGGCTTTTTAAAAGCTTTACGTGTTTATAATATTAAAAAAGTGTTAATCGACATAGAGAAGGAGAGAAAGAGGGGGAACTACCTCAGCTTCTTGTGTAAATGAAATTAAACAAACATGAAAAGTTTTAAAAAATTCTACTCTGACTAAAGCTTTAATTTAATCGAACTATTGTACTTACTAACAGTTAGCTGTGCTGAGAGAGTAGAGAAAGGTTTATAAAGTTATAAATATTCTAGCTATACTCTTAGCTTAGCAGTACTCTATATCTATATTCAAATTCTGACTGCTGCTAGCGCTACTATAAAAACTTATCAAGCCACAACTTGTAGTTGAAAACCATAGACTTTAAGCCTTCATCGCTCAATAAGCCTAATTCCTTATCTGTTAAGGGTTAATTAAGCTTACAAAGCGCAGCAATTGGTAAGTAAACCAAACGTAATTCCATAAGATACCTAAGAAAATCTTGTTTACTTTCGCTCACACAATTTTTTGCATAAATAATGCAAATTAAAAAACTTGTAAAATACTTTTGCTTTTAACGGGAGAAAAAGTCGCACTTTCAGTTACGTCACATAAAGGACAACTCATAAAATAGCAAACAGATTGAAAAGTCAAACAATGCAGAGGACAATAAGTGAGTCAGAGGACCAGAGCGGACAGAGTGTACAAACCAACAGACAAACAAAACTAAGCAAATAAACTGGTTGCCGTTGCCGTTGCTGTTGCCATTGCCAACAAGAACACAAAAAAGAATAAAAGTGAAACTAACACCTAGAAAACAGCCAACTGAATAACAAAATCAACAAAATGGACACCTCCGACAACTCACACCAGCCGCCATTTGCAACAGTTTTTATCCTTGTTGTTGTTGTTATTGCTGTGCAAATAGTGTAGCATACATAATGGCAGCCGGAAGTTAGCATGCACCGTAAAATGCTAAAAACAATGATAATGCCAAACCGAAATAACTATCAAATATGGCTAAACGGAGGGTTGCTTTCTACACACTCATGTGTGTGTGTGTGTGTATGTGTGTGATGAGCATTTTCTATTACAGCAACCTGTTACCTGCTTGGCATTTGTTGCCCCCGTAATTGAGTTGGCTGGCAAGCAAATAAGCCAGCTTTAAGCCAGACCATAAAACCTTCTGCCATTATCTGCTTACCAGTTGCTAGGGAACACCACATATGGCCATTGTGAGCTGGCTAAAAATGTTGCCCTTTAATTAGCAAAATTATTCCAACAGTTGTTGGCAACTCCACATTTGTTATATTCCCTCAAAATTTGATATATTTTTGTGTTTGTTTCGTTTATGAAATTGTTGGTTTGTGGCGTTGGAATTAGACAGACTATGGCGTGGCATAAATATAATATATATCAGAGTATTTGTATAAACCGAGTTAGGGAGTAGATAATATGTGGAGAATAGTATGTAGAGCTCATTCATTGGAGTTTTGTTTCGATTTATAATAGTTTGCCAATATCAACCAGGATATCCTGATGGCACAAGTGAAGCATTTAAAGCCAAATCTTAAACAATTATATCTGCAGCTCATGTCTGCTTAACTGTAGCTGGAGCTGAAGCTGAAGCTGAAGCAGCGGAAGCAATCAGACAAACGAAATAACGACAATTACATTACACTGCATACAAAAGCGCAAGTGGCAAGTATATGCATAAGAAACAGGCAAAATGCAAACAGGTGCAGAGCAAAATGAAGCACTTGCAACCGCAACAACAATGCCGCATGGCGTATAGCGGATGGCGGGTGGCATGGGAGCCATTGCGGAAATCCTGTTAACACAAAAATATTTTCTACCAAAATTTACAATACAAAGTGGCTCTTGCTTCAAACTGACTTGAGTTGCTGCCAAAAGGTGGCTGGCTTAAACACACAAACATAAACACACACACAGGGACACACACACAAACACACACATACACACAGGGACACACACACACTCAGCTGCCACACTTCATTGCGTTGACAAAACCCAAGCGTGGCTAACAGGCACAACAAATGGCATATAGCACACACACACCCACACACACACACACACACATATATACCACTACTACTACACACTGCCAAACAATTGTTATTCCTGTTGTTTTTGTCGCTTATTGTTGGTATTTGTCGTTGCCGCTGAGTGCATTTTGTACATAATTTTCCATTTTCATGCATGTTTTGGCATTTGCTTTCCCTATTTGTAAAGTAGCGCAGCGAATGCGTTTATTTGTTCTTGTTATTTGTATCATATTTGTACTAGTTGCTGATTTCTAAAATATATATATATATGTGTGTGTGTCTGTGTGTGTGCGATATGTGTTGATTTCAGTGCATTGCAAATGGCGTTTGTTGCACACCAAAGCACACTATGAAAATTTGATTACAATTTCCTAATGTTGCACACGTTGCATTCGAAATATTTTATATGATAAATATTTAAGCATGTTTTATTAAATACTATTCCCATTTTTGAGGGAAACTTTCTATTTGCATACCCTGTACACAGTTGAAAAGTGAGTATAAGTGGGGAAAGGCAAGCCCATAAAGTAGCTATATGTTTGATTATCTTACAAAGTCAAGCCGATCTGTCTAGAATTATCTATTACCTCACAGCTGTCTGCAGCTATAAACTTAAGAGCTAACACCGACAAGTTGGGGGAATTGGTGTGGCCTCTACGTTAAGCTGTGCCCCAATTCAAAGCCAATTGCAGTCAGTGTCATTATAAGATGCAGCATAGAAGTGGCAGGGAGTTAGTAATAGCATATTAATTGAGTTCAAGAATTAATACTCTAGCTTAAAGCGCATTAAATTAAAGTCAAGCAGTAAAGCAGCATGATTAAAATAAGGGGGACTTAAATAGATATTCTTGCTATCTGCTGCTCTGCTTGCCACAAACAGACTCAAGTTCTATATAATCAGGCTACTTTTAACAGGTAATTGTTTACATTTTTTTTATTGCTCTCATTTTAGTCCACTTTTCACTTGTTAATGCCGCTTTGAGAGCGCAGTTTGAGAGTGCGGTCATGTCAAGAAATGAACGCTGGGCTATTTACAAAGCATTAAATTGTAATTTTTTAATTACACACAAAGGATTTAATGACTGCTGCTGCTGCTA
The DNA here is from genome assembly GCA_037075125.1 of Hirtodrosophila caputudis. Classification (NCBI taxonomy): domain Eukaryota; kingdom Metazoa; phylum Arthropoda; class Insecta; order Diptera; family Drosophilidae; genus Hirtodrosophila; species Hirtodrosophila caputudis. The sequence continues at coordinate 17,563 of JBAMCO010000046.1, read as the reverse complement.
CTGCTGCTGTTGCTGCGGTAATAACACACAACAGACGTTACGCCCACACACACACACACATAGACTGGCACACACACCGCCTATTACTGGCAGCTGATTAAAAAGCATGGCGCAGAAAAGTATGCAGCGCTTAATTACGTAAACGGGTTTTGCCCTGCAGCTGCGCGGAATAAAAAAAAGATGAAGAAGAAAGAAAACTGAACATTAAGAGAAGGATACTCGTCCTGTTTAAGACTATCACAGATATGGCAGCACTCAACACTGCAGCCATCTATCTATATGCTATATAGAGATATAATGGGGTTAGAGTGGAGCGAGTCAGCAGCGTATAAAACTCAAGAGATAATAAGAAAATGGCGAAAATTTAATTGTTTTTGTTTTTTCTGTGCGCTCGCCAAGTGACCAATTAAAGTGAACTGTAAAAAGTGCTCGACAAGCTGAACCAACAGCCAACGGGAAGTAGAGTGGGTTACACGGAAACCACCGCAGACGTCGCGGCAGCTGCTACTCCTTTTGTAAGTAACTCAGATTTATACAAGAGGTATGCGTCTCCCGCCACTTCCTCTATCTGTTTGTTTAGCAATAAAATCATTTTGAGATTTCTAATGATGCTGCCCCAACCCTCCCACAACGCGCAGTCACCGTGGCAAATGTTGCCGCAATAAAGCTATGAAAGAGCAAACTAAATTAGCGCCGCGAGCCTCTCAACAACAGTCAACAGTTCCGCCAGAGTCGTAAATAAAACTTGGCTCCAGAACTAATATGCCAGCGAGCAGAGAGTTTGCTGTTTGGCCCACAAATCTTTGGGCAAAAGTAATTGCGCGAGTTGCATTGGAATTCTGTTACCGGTACTGAGTTGAAGCCACCATTTACAGTATTATCCACTACCCTCCCCCCTTTTTGTTGTTGTTACTCTAATGTTCTATTCTTGCTCTTGTGATACCCTGTACAGCAACGGAATGAGGTACATTCATTAAACTAAGTGTGTTGAATTGAAGAATGATTTAAAGTGTTAATTGTGCTATTAATTAAATTAATAAAGAACTCTGGATGACTAAAATCCTGACAAACTTTAGTTAATATATACCATTTTTTCATTGTAGAAAATCTTTTTTCTAGTTTTCCATCTTAAAGTTCATTTAGATAACTTTGATTACAAAGTTTTTTACTCTTCGCTTAGGGTATTCGATGGCCTGTCATTTTTAAACAAGCACACACTCATAGGGCTTGTTGTAGGTCTTGTTTTCGTGTGTTTGCCGTTTGTTGCCAACACACTAATTACCGCAATTAATTATGCTGCCTGTGGAAAGAGCCGCGTCCAGATCTGAATGTGGCGGCCAACAGGGGACTGTGGGAATTGAGCTGCCGGAAACTTTTTTGCTGTTGCTTTTATGCTCTATTCGTTGTATATTAATGGAGTATACAGAGTGTGTATATGTCGCAACAATTTGATAGTCAAACTGGGTTACACTCGCGTCTGGACAACCTTCAACACTTTATATGCCAACTAACCTATTCGATGCAAGCTATATACTGCTGTGCCACGCCCATCACAGCCTATGAACTTATACAAATTGCTAATAGAGTATTTGGTAGTCGGCAAAGTCCAACTAATAAGTTTTTTTCGTACTTTTGTTTTGCAGTTGAGTGTGAGGCTTAGTTTTTGACTAAAAGTTTAGTCTAAGCCAAAAGAGTATACGTGTGTGTATAAATATATGTGTGCTTGCCTATCATGTGTGTGTGTGTGTTTTATATTCCTCGCTGCACATTTTTAACCGCTTTTATTCAGGGACTTTTTTATGCATAGTCAGCATGTGTTTGTATTTGTTTCTCAAAGCGAATATCAAATGCACAGTACGCCAATTACAGTGTTTAGTTCAAATGCTTTAAAGATACGAACGATATGGAGCGCTATGCATGATTTTCTTTAAATTATTTAAAAATATAAAAACTTGATTGAAATAACCTATATTTAAATATAGGTATGCATGTTTAAATATACGCAAGTAATATAAATAAATAAAAATTAATAAATATTTGTAAGCAAAGGCAAGCAGCAGCAGCATCGCACTGGTTAGCTCTATTTATATTTACACAGGCATACGAATATACATATGTAAAAACGCGTGTAAATACAACAATAGATAAGCGCAGTGAGCTGATCCAGCATAAAAACAACGACAACAACAACAGCGCAGTTTTGTGTTGAGAGCGCACAAAGGGAATTGACAAAGAGAAGCTTAGCACCTGCACCAACAACAACAAAGCTTTGTGTAGAGAGAGCATAATAAAGAAACAAACGAAGTAACGTTGAGCGTCACAGCACAACAACAACCACAACAGCAAAAACTAGTGAGCGCACAAAAGGAATAAACGAAGAGGCGCTCAGCGCTCTTTAGCCAGAGAGCACACAAAAGTAATAGACGATCGATACCAACAACAACACGAACTGTGAGCGAATGTTGTGCAGCCGAGCACGCACCCGAACTCATCAGCAACGACAAGATAGATCGAAATTTTAGTGAGTGCAATTCAAAGTACAGCATAAAAAAAAACAAAGCGTAGCTTGCAAATGGCAAATGAACAATTGAACAATAATTTAAATTACAAATTAAAGTAATTGAAACTTACCTTATATAAAATGTAGTATGTTTGCTACTATTATGTATATATATTTAATAATTTAACACTATTTACACTTCACTTCATGGCACTTTTCTCTTTTATTCGAACATATTTTTAAGATCACTCCGAACGCACAACCGAACGCACAACCAAACGCACAACCGAACGCACAACCGAACGCACCCACACTTCAAAGACAACTGTTCTCATTTAATGCACAATCAACGCTCTTTGGCCAGGTGGGAACAGTTTATCTTATATATTAACAATAACTGTTCACTCTGCTCTTCCCACTGCTGGCACTACTAACAGCATATGGAATGCCACAATAAAGTGCATTAAATTATTTATTGCTGCTAATCAAATGCGGCTGCTAACTGTTTCTAATTTAAGCAATTTGCCTAAATTTAAAGCGACATACATACATGTGTGTGTATGAGTGGGTAGGCAAACAGTGTGCCATCGATAAAGCGAATAGAGAGCAGCAAAAAAAAAGAGAGAAAAAAAACTGAGGCTGACATGAAAATGGCATTGGCTTAATAAACTCTAACGACAACTGAAGCAGCAGCTGCGGTTTCCAATGCTGTCGACAGGCTTTACGCGGCTCCACCACAAAAAAAGCTTGCAAAAAGAGAGGGGTCGACTATTGCATGCCCTGTAAGCAATGAATACAGCTGAAAGCAACTGTCGCTAAAGGCATGTAAAAATGTAGAAATTAAAATTATAGGTGAATTATAGCAGCTTATTTTGTATTTTGTCACATTCTGTCTGTCACACCCTTCTTTCTGCATAGTGTATTTACAGGGCATACGAAGGAGAACACAAAAAATGAAACAAACGTTTCGGGCTAAAAGCATGAAACACACACACTGACACCATTCAGACCAAAAACTCGACTTGCCTTTTTTTTCGTACACTCTTTTTGGCCAAAACGGAATATTTTGGCACCGAAAATATGGCAACACACTTTGCAGTAGGTCAATAAAGTAGCCTACATTGTGTAGTTCCAGAATTGATCAAAAAATCTATTATGCTGATATATAGCAAACTGCTTGAATTATCGATTACAAGCAAGTGTAACTAATATCAGTGGAACAGAGTATATTGCAGTTGTGATATGCCCACGTTTATACTTCGTTTTTTATTTTTTTTTTTCAATGGATTTTATTTAAATTAAACTTGAAATCGGAATATTACATGACCCACATGCAGTGCCATTGACATCGCCTCATTATGATGCCCTTTGGCTCTGACAGTTGAATGATAGCCTGGTCTGGTCTGGTGGCAGGCAGGAACTGATCCTGGTCCTTTTCCTGTACCGAGTACCGAGTACATGGCATGGGACAGACATGCAAAACAATTATACAAATGTCATGCGAAAACGCAGTCGGAAAATTGTCCTTTGTTGACCCTCATTGCGTTGCTGCTAATGCCAAATTGTGATGCCCGAAGCCCGATGCCCGGCCGACTGTGGACTGTTGACTGGATGCTTAAATGTCTGGATGTTACGTTGTCATCAGGCGGAGGCACAAATAGATTTGTGTACAATGAAAAATATTTAACGCGCGGTTTGCTCATAAAAGTCAGTTCGAGGCCTAAGTTTACAATATGGCGTCAGTTGTTGTCAGTTGTCTGTATCCGTAGCCAGCATCCGCATCCGGACTCGCAGTCCCGGCTCGCTGTGTTAGCATTTCATCTGATTTATGCGGCTGTCAGCATAGTACGGCAGTTACCAGCACCAGATGCTGGTAACAACAGATACCAATACCAATCCGTTCGCCGGACAGTTGATGCCGCATTTCACGATGGGATGCGGCATACGGATACGGTGGCTAGGCTGATTGACAAACCGCTATTTGCCGAAATGAACCGTTTGACATGCGGTTTGACGGCTCTTCTGCCGTCTGCTTGTCATTGGTCTGGGTTTGAGTCCGTGTCCGTGTCCCGTGTCCAGGCCAGTTGTCGGCCAGTTGCATAGAACCCGGTTAAAAATTGATTTTGCGGCAGGCACCAGTTGGCACTTGCTTTGATTGCAGTTGGCAAAGGTTTGAGATCTGACAGATATGACATGCCCCCACAGAAAGACCATCAGAAGCGCAAGCTTTCAGGCTACTCAAGGTTTGACAGAATTTCTAATGAACTTGCAAAATATAGATGCAGCGCAATTTCCATGTTAAAAAAATTCTACGGAAAATTTGACAATTTTCAACGCACAAAATTGACAACCTAGTTCGAAAGTTGGAAAAATGTAAACAAGAAATATGTCAAATCCACAGGCTGGCAGATTGCGTGGCGGACAAGAAGTAGACAGACGGACAGTCAATTGGCTGGTCAACTGCACAGATATAGACGAATAGTCGATCGGACAGTCAGACAGAGAGGCAGAACAGCAGACAGACAGGCAGAACAGCAGACAGACAGGCGGAAGAGCAGACAGACAAGCAGTTAATCGGCAATGGAACGAGCGATTCAGATAGATATAGATAGATATTAATCAGATAGGCGAACAATCGGTCAGACAAATTAACGAACTATATAGGCTAGTCTGCTCATGCCGATCAAGCATATGTATATTATCAATTATTATAGGGAAAATCTACCGCGTCCAGCTAGATCTATTATACCGTACCCCCTACTTAGTCTATTACTCATTTATCACCTCTATTTCCTGAACAAACGTCAGAATTTTGGTTGGGCTTAGATTTCCTGTATTCCGAAACAGGAGAATATATATATAATACGGACATATTCTGGTTGTCTTACCTTTTATTTTACTTAAGACCAAAGACAATATTACAATTTATAAAACACATTAAAAATTTAGAAGTTTTGAACTTTTTGGGGCAGATCGAGCAACTGCTAAGCCGTTAAATCATAATACCAACACATCTGCGTATGTTGTCCAGATCATCCTCATTGTCAACGTCGCTGCTGGGTTCCAGTAGGGAGACAAATTGTATGCTACTGACGGGATACTTTGTCTCAACATCGGGCATTACGTAGCAACTATCAAGCTTATTGATGTGGAGCCTAGCTTCGTCAACAGTCTGGATTTTGTTGCGCAAGCCTTCAGAACTCATGGATCTGGGCTTTGCCAAATGACCAGGTTTGGCTACCAACTGTGAGCGACTTCTACGTGGTGTCATGAATTCAGACCG
>JBAMCO010000045.1:7629-17703 GCA_037075125.1 Hirtodrosophila caputudis | reverse complement strand
TTTACATATTGCTTGTAAATCTAAACAAGATTGATTGGTTTTAACACGGTTCACTCGTCGTATCATACGAATAAGGCCAGTTTTTAGTATCTAGTATAGTTCATGATAATAATGAAAGATGATGAATGTCTGACCAGATAAATATGCTTATATCGTCAGCAAATATATTACACAGAGATATGTAATAAACCCTCAATATACCAAAACGTATATAAACAGCTAGGTAGGTTCGATTTATCTACCGAACTTCTTACTTGAAATTTCTTAGCCCTATACATATTGTGTTCCAAATGATTTTCTCGTCTGCTTCTTCGGAGAGCTTAAAAATGCTTTGATTATTTATCCTTTGTATGATGCGTTCTGGATTCTACCAGTGCTCCTATTTTACTCTTTTAGGGTCTATAAGAAGCATGGAATGCTCAAGCATTTCTGTTATCTTGTAAAATGTATCCCAGTTGATACTTCGTAAATATTTGAATTCAACTTTCTTCTTCTTCTTAAGTGACCTTTACGACCCGTTAACGGGTTACAGCCGATCACAAGACTTCTCGCCAGGAGTCCCTGCTTTTCGCGTGTCTTCTCCAATTTTTCACACCAAGTGTTGACAGGTTTTCCTCCACTTGGTCCTTTTATTGAAGCCGCGGTCGCTTCGAACACCTTTTTCGCTGGCGCTTCTTCGTCCATACGAACGACATATCTAAACCAGCGTAAATGTTGTTTTGTAATGCGCTGATCAACATCCATGTCGTCGTAGAGCGCATACAGTTCGTGGGTCATTCTAATTCCATCGTCGCGTCCAATTATAGAAGATTATTATTTTATCCCATTTTTAACTCTGCAGTAGAATTTTCGAACATCATTTCTGCCCCCTAACAGCTCGAATTCCTCACGCTCGTGCTTTTCCGTTTTTTCCGTGAAAGGCGTTTCTCCTTCTTTTTTTTTCCCCCAGTAGCTTTCTCGTGCTGCTCGCGAAGCGGCAGACTATACTTATTTATAGGCGGCGCTTTTCACCGCAGTTACCTCTCGATATTCCTTGTCGTACCATTAGTTCCGCGGTGTTAGTCGTTTGATCAATAGTTTAAACGCGGAAGTGCGTATAGATTGGGAGATATGTGCCCAGAGTTCAGTAGCATCGACAATTTAGTTGAGCGGAGTAGGTCTCGACTGTCCGTTGTAAAAGCAGCTTAGTGATGTCCAGCTTTGGTTGACCACTTTTTTTGCATTCCAAAACCGCATGCTTATCTTAGGTGCGACACTGTAGTGATCTTAGTCAATTTTGACGCCACGGAATATACGAACTTCCAGCACACTTGAAGTTTACCTTCCGTCTATCACAACATAATCAATTTAGTTGTGAGTGTGTTCATCAGGGGAAAGCCAAGTGGCCTTGTTGATATGATTCGTGCCTCGGCGAAGTCAATCAAGTGAAGATCATTCATCGAAGAAATTTCATGTAAGCTGCACGGTCCGATCGGGGGATTAAAAATTCGTTTCCTTTCCACATTTGTGTTAAAATCCCCGAGGATGATCTTTACGTCCTGGGTTGGGCAGCGATCGTATGTATGTTTCATGTAAAAGGTATTCTTAGCATCCATCTCCTCCGTCAAGGCGTGCACAAAAAAACAAGCTTATGTTAAAGGACAATCTTGACACGGATTGTAGTCAATTAAAATTTAAATAATAAATAAATATACATTAAATTGAATGTACTTGTAGTTTAAGAAGCAGAGTTTCTCAATAACCCTCCGTTCCATCATTTGAGTTTTAACCTCTGCCGTGAAACGTCTCTATTTTAACTAATTATATAATCTTCAATCTGTTGGCAGTTCCTGTCGTGCTTTATCTAGAATGACGATACGAGCATGGGCTACGCTTTATTATCATCTAGTGCCACAGAACATTATATATAATTAAACAAAGTCATTTGATTAACGTAATTTTTTACCTTAATGATATTCAACCTGTTTGCGTTTTTTATAGTCTCCATACACCAAAAGTAATTTTCCCATATCTGAAGTACAGCATATCCTCGAATACCTTACTGATTTGCAGGATCATGTGTAGTGTTTCTTGTGGGCCTTCACCACATGCAAGATCTGTCAATCAGCCGTCAACACTTCCAGATTTTGCCATTTTTATAGTTTCTGCTATAGTCACTGCTGCTTCAATTACACAAATGCATTTAATATGAAATTTAATTTTTTTTTACGTTATTAATTAATTTAAGCAAAATCAATGTGGCTTTTCGTTGCACTTCAATGTGCCACTGGATCTGTCACCAGGTATATGCAATAAATTAAAATACATTTAAAATTTATGATTTTTATTTAAACATATAAAATCAAAAGAATGGATTACTAAAAGTAATGAACAATTTTATTTAAATTTTTTTTTAAATATTATTAATTTTTTTACAGTTTATACATTTTAATTTTCGCAGCTTAATTCGGAATTGTTCTAACTATAAAAATGCGTTCACCAATTGTCAAATTTGTCTTAAAACGTGTTGGTTGATTCTCCGCATTTTCCGAACTCAAGTTTGTCAAATTGTTTCAAAATTGACGCATCCCTATGTTGAAAACGGCCTAAATATCGATATATTGTATACCATTGTCTGAGGCTTAATCGATATTGTATGTATCGATAAATAATAGCCATCACTTAGCCAACTCATCTTTGCTGCGGTTGTCAAATTATATATTTAATTTTTTTTATTGTAGTTCATTAAAATGATTAAAGCACTTTATACATTTATAACAATCTTCTGGTGTATTTGGCCACTGCAAGGTGTAATGTTCCATTTGACACCAAACACACAAAAATGTCTTAAGGAAGATATACAAGCAAATCAATTAGTGATGGGTGAATATGAGGTGTCAGACGTGCCCGGTCAAGTTATTGACTATATTGTGAGTTATTTATATTTTTATCAACATTATATATAATAACTAAATTATTTAAAAGGCTCGCGATACAAAGGGGCATATACTGTCGCAAAAGGAACACATTACCAAGGGAAAATTTAGCTTTATGTCGGAAGTTTTTGATACCTACGAAATTTGCTTTATATCGAAAGTGCCACCGCGTAAGTAAATATTACAAACACATGTACATACGTAAGTATTTGTTTTTTTTTTTAAAGATCAACGTGGAATTAGTCAAGAAGTCTCATTAGTGACTAAAAAAGGAGTTGAAACTAAGAGCTATGAAGGTGTACGTAAAGAATAATTTATATTATATAGATATACGTTTACCCGCCACATAATTTATAGATTGGTGAGGCTTCCAAACTGAAACCGCTAGAAGTTGATCTCAAACGCCTTGAAGACCTTTCTGATTCCATTGTACGTGACTTTGCTCTTATGCGAAAAAGGGAAGAGGAAATGCGTGATACTAATGGTGACAATAAAAATATAAAAGGCTAGAGCTATACTGATCTATTTTAATTTTTGCAGAAAAAACAAACAGTAGAGTACTTTTCTTTAGCATTTTTAGTATGTGCTGCCTACTTGGATTGGCCACTTGGCAAGTTTTGTATCTACGGCGATATTTTAAAGCAAAAAAACTCATTGAATAGTTTAAAAGGAATGTAATACGTTTTGGATTTTTCAATAAATTAACGCTATTTTCCACAATTTATTTTAATTAAAATAAAATAACTGAAAAATTCCCGCATCTTAAAGTCGTGTTGCGACGTCAAATCATGAATAAAAATTCTTAATGGAATCATATACACATGCCAGAAAAATTATGCGTACACATACTATGTGTAAATTTAATGGGTTAAAAGTTATAGTTATATCAAAGATATCAATTTGATTTTTATATTAATTATGTATTGCTAATAACTGTAGTATGTTTCCAATAACCTAAATATAAACTTTTTTTTTTAAATAAATAAAAAATTCACCGATTTTGAACAAGAAAAAGTATGCGTACACCCCATAAAATTAAAAAAAAAGAAAAACTTTAAAAGAAAATCAAGAAATTTAATATGACGTTTTTCATCCTTATAATTAATGAATTTTGCATTTTTGGCATCAAGGATCGCAGTATTTTGTGGTGAAAAAATGGAATAGCCTTGAAGATGCTAAGTCCATCCTCGACGTCAACCACGGTGATGGTGATGTTATGAAGCGTGAAACCTTGTGTTCATTGAGTCCACGATGGATCACAAACTGCCTCATTAAATTTCTGGATTTTTTTTTAATTTTATGGGGTGTACGAATACTTTTAAAAAGTTTTATATTTAGGTTATTGGAAACATACTACAGTTATAACCAATAAATATAAAAAAATCAAATTGATATCTTTATTATAGCTATAATTTTTAACCCATTAAACTTACACATGGTAGGTGTCCGTATACTTTTTCTGGCATGTGTGTATTTATTAGACAACAATATTACAACGAATAATAATACATATATTTGGAACACGGTTAATATTTTTATGTGGTATTATCCTATGAGTGCCTAAACAGTTGTCTCTTTTAGCAACACTCTTTCTGTTGCTAACGTGGTGGTATTTGCGCCCTGTTCATTAATTGAAGATACTGGCTGGACTACAATATAATGGGAGTTAGTAAACGGCTTGACTGAAATATTAGCATCATCCACATTCGATTGTTCCATCCAAAGATTTTCGTCCACAAATGTTTGCTTCATTAAATATTTTAATGAATTCAGTACTTTGATTAAGTATTTCGAGTTTGCGGGTGGCTCTATAACAACATAAATTGGTTTGATTAGTTATATATTTGTATTGAAAATAAATACAAGAGAATAGCACAAGTCAATTTGCAATAAAAATAAATAAACGCAATTAAAAAGTTATAAATTTGAAATTTTATTTCAAAATAATGTTTTCAATAATAAACATAAAATATAATCTTTAATTACATAAATGTAAACAAAAAGGATGTATTTAAAAATATATATATGTAAATACGAATATTTAATGAAAATAAAAAATTCATTAAACAATTTAAATTTAAATTTTGTTTGTTAAAAAAATTACTAAATATATACAATTGCTTAAATATCATTTCATGCAAACGCACTATTCAACTTGAAACCTTTTTTCGAATCGAAATAATCCATTGGAATAAATAGAATATATGAATACTATTTTGCGGATTTTGTACAGAATACAACCTTTTCTCCAAAAAACTATATGTTTGACACCCTGTACCCATTTGAAAAATAAGTAATAGGGGGTACTTAATCAGTGCAAATTTATGTTACAGTAGATAGAACATATAAGACCGCAAGAGTATATATATATTCTTGAACAGGAAGAATAACCGCGTTGATCTAGCTCCGCCCATCTGATGAGCGCACAGATCTCGGGGACTATAAAAGCTAGAGACACAAAATTTGACACGAAAACACAAGTTGATTCTCGATAACTGACCCATTTCCCCGATAAACGAAAAAACGATATACACATATGTAGTTACTCATATATCAGAGACTATGAAAGTTAGACGCCAAACTTGGCAGGTAGATTCTTGTATACTATGGGCAGATAATATAAAATTTTTTGATACCCCTCCTCCTTCCCGAAGATCGACAAAGACCGATAAAACTCGAATAACTTTCACAATTTTAGAACATAGGATTGACTGATATTTATAAAATATACACGTCCCATACCATACTAAAATGTGTCTTAAGCAATTTCTTAAGCGACAGGTCCCATTTGGGTTTTGTCGGACTCGTGCCAGCTCGTGTGCCAAATAGCAGCCATCAATGTGCATATTCGAAATTGGCCGCAGTCGCATTTCGACTGCTGACAACGCGCATCAACAACTTTTCACACATTAATGCCCATGCCCCTTCTATGTGTATAGATGCATGTGCAGAATAAATATGTGTTTTGACTGTATGCAGAATGCGCGCCTGCAAACGCTTGCACAACATACCCTTTACTTATTATCAATTAAACGTGATTTAATTTTATTATGGAAAAATGTACATACACATGCCAGAAAAAGTATGCGTACACCTACTATGTGTAAGTTCAACTATGTGTAAGAGGACTTTGGGTTCCAGAATGACAATGATCTCAAACACACGCAATATGGAGCTTTGGTTGCTGTACAACATAAAAAATCAGCTCCAATCACCACTCCAGTCTCCAGATCTGAACCCCAGAGTATATTTATGGGATCATCTGGAGCGCAGGATACGTCTTCGGATAATAGTATCAAAGAACATGCTGAAGAATGTTATATGGGCGGAATGACAATCTATTCAGGCGGATGTTACCAGGATATTGATATTTTCAATGTCAAAATGATTTTTAGAAGTAATTAAAAGGATGGAAAACCTAACCTCATATTAAATTTTTGGATTTTCTTTTGAAAAAGCGTTTTTTTTTTTAATTTTATGGGGTGCACGCATACTTTTTCTTGTCCAAAATCGGTGAATTTTTTTATTTATTTTTTAAAAAAGAAGTTTTATATTTAGATTATTGGAAACATACTACAGTTATAAGCAATAAATACATAATTAATATAAAAAAAATCAAATTGATATCTTTAATACAACTATCATTTTTAAGCCGTTGAGCTTACACATAGTCGGTGTACGCATACTTTTTCTGGCATGTGTACATATGTTATTGTACAGCTGCGGCTGTAAACAGTGTTACCTATAATTACAAATCTAGAATATTTAAAATTAGATTTCTCATTTTTTTTTTGTTGTTGGCTTATCCATTGCAGCTTATCGTTATTTCAGCTTGTCTCCACAAAATCTGGATTATGGCAACACAGCCTGTAAAGCGTGTGTGGTTATTCTAGTGCCGATCGTTTATGTATTTTGTAAAATTTAAACTGAACAAAGTACGTTTTCTTAACGAATACAAAATTAAAACTGAAACTAATATAGAATGTTATTCTTAACACAAACTTATTTTTGACAGTCGATGCGATGTTTGCTTTTAAATATTCTAGATTTGTAATTATAGGTAACACTGTTTATTTTAGGAGTGGGCTACCGCTAACATTTAGGGAAATGAAAAATAGCTGTTGGCCGATTCTCAGACCTACTCAATACGCTCACAAAATTTCATGAGAATCGGTCAAGCCGTTTCAGAGGAGTATCATAACGAAAACTGTGACACGAGAATTTTATATATGTATATAGATTATTTTATTTTTAATTTTTTTTTAATAATTATCAATTATTTATAAAAATTTATTAATCATAAAAATATTATTCATAAATATAAAATGTATGCAATATCACTAAAATTAGAATATCTGTGCAAAATATTTAATATATTGATGTTTGCAGGGTGAAAGTACGTCGTAACATATATTTAATTCCTCAACCATGCAAAAGTTCAACAGCTTATCGCATTCGAGCATACATTTTAGAATATTTTTGCATGTATGTTGTTTGTATATACACTGGCTGCTGGTTATTTTGCTGCAGGGCGTCTGGTACGATCGGAGCCCAACGAAAATTGTTTGTTTTTAGTTTAATGTATGCACGCATGAAACACCCTTCACGAATAATAATTATATTTTGTAATTTAAAAAGTGTACAAATGATCATACTAAAGCAATACAATGTAAAATTCTACAACATATAAATGTTGTGTTTAAAAATTATATAAAAATTAGTTGTATATTTTATTTTTAAATTTTTAATTCACAAACATATTATTATTAATTAAACATATTGAATCCTAACTCCTAATTGTGTTAATACGTACAATATTATTATTTTGTATGCTAAATCTAGCCAACTATGCTAAAAAAAAAATAATATTGAAAATAGCAGGGTATACAAATAGCGCCCAACAGTATGGTAATATATAAATGAACCTTCTACGCCTGAAATGTTTCCAAGCCGTGCGGCGTAAAGCCAGCCAAGCCCTGTTGTCAGAATTCGGATCAGTATGGGCATTTGTCCATTTTTTAATTGAAAAAAATATAATTATTATTGCTAAAGTGTGCTTCATACGTGCATACATTAACCCAAAAACAAACAATTTTCATTGGACTCCGATCGAACCAGACGCCCTGCAGCAAAATAAACAGCAGCTAGTGTATATACACACAACATACATGCAAAAATATTCTAAAATGTATGCTTGACTGCGATAGGCTGTTGAACTTTTGCATGGTTGAGGAATTAAATATATGTTACGACGTACTTCCACCCTGCAAACATCAATATATTAAATATTTTGCACAGATATTCTAATTTTAGTGATATTGCATACATTTTATATTTATGAATAATATTTTTATGATTAATAAATTTTTATAAATAATTGATAATTAATAAAAAAAATTTAAAAATAAAATCATATTTATATATAATTAAATTTTAAAAATTACTTTATTATGTTAGATATTTAATTTTGATGTACAATAACATATATATGTAAATTTTTCCATAATAAAATCAAATCATGTTTAATTGATAATAAGTAATGGGTATGTTGTGTGATCCTTTGCAGACTCACATTCTGCATACACTCAACACACATATATGATCTGCACATGCATGCATGTGTAAAATACCGAATTTCAGACACACATTACATTACACATGCATACATAACACATGTAAGCGGCATGGGCATTCATGGGTAAAAAGTTGTTGATGTGCGATGCGCTATGGTCATCAGCAGTCGAAGAGCGACTGCGGCCAATTTCAAATATGCACATTGACGGCAATTTGGCACACGAGTCCGAACGAACCCCCAGGTCCCACCGACAAAACCCAAATGAGTCCTGTCGCATAAAAAATGGCTTAAGACCCATTTTACTACGGGATGGGACGTCTATGTATAGAGGTTAGTGTCATAATCGAACTATAAACACCTGAGAAAATGGCAATTGAAAATCTGTTCCTGTACAGGATGAACCGTCGTCGGGTGTGCTCATTACAACACTTTTACTTGTTTCTATTTCAAACGCTTAATCATAATTCAAAAACTCTTATTTAGCTGGGTCTTAAAATTTCGATATTACCGGGGATGCAAAAAGAAAAAAAAAGCTTGCAGAAAGGATCTCAATCTATCCCGTTGATCTGATTTTGGGGCGGGTACTAATTTACAGTTCCAGAGAGCATATAAAAAGCTAAGCTTAAATACATATGTTAGCTCAGCTGCGTTTAATTAATAAAGCATGTCCGACTTTTCTTGTTAGTATCCTTCATCATATACCTTATTTCCAATTGAGAAAAATACGACAAATATGATTTAATCAAGTAATAGATGACCGCGTAGATTGTTCGATTAGCTAACCCAGTGCTGCAAAAATCGATTGCAAAATTACAAACTGTAATTATTTGTAAGTATGCAAACGCATTTAATTTGGTATTTACGCTATTAATTATATAAAACATGCAAATAATTAAATTTGTACATGAAAATGTAAGTCACCTTTTACATAATTTAGTTCTAGCAATGATTTACTGAATTTATATTCATTTTTAATGTACATCAAACTATTTCACATCAATGATTTGGAAAAATCAAATGTTCAATATCAATTGTATATAAAAAAAACCCATGCATACATAAATTAAAGTTTATAATTTTTATTAATGAAACACTAATACCTTAAAAAAATAATATATCTTTCATTTAAATAATAAAAATTTCAAACATTAAAACAAATTATAGAATAGAAATATGTACATCTGTATATTATACATATAATACTTATTTTTAAATATTGATATAAAAAATGTTGAAATTGCGACTTACTATCAAGACTATGTGCGTCTTGTATGTTAGCATACAGACACAGGTACATGTACGCTGTAGGATAATAAAACTAATCAACGGAAAAATATCATAAGCCAGTCGCTAAGGAGTTGTTAATTATCGTTTTTTAAAATATCTTGCAATTTTTATTGTTTTAGATTACTGACCATATTGGTAAAGTACTTTACCATACTCACATAAGTTGCATACACATTGCAAATTATTGTATATGGACTGACGTGACAAAGAAATTCACAATTTAATATTAAAAATTAATGAAAAGGAGCATATACCCATATAATAAGACATTACAAATTAATCATTTAAAAAAAAAAA
>JBAMCO010000041.1:2748-17841 GCA_037075125.1 Hirtodrosophila caputudis | reverse complement strand
GGTATGTGAATCTGTATATACATATGTAGATATACCGCATGTCGTTTGGATGTAAATATGTCACAAATCCTTAACACTTTGTTGCTATCAATTACATTAAGCCAATTACAGGCAACTGCTAACATGCTGTTGTTTCTTTCTATATGCTAAAACATTTGAAACAGCTTAACCCAAAAATGACAATCAACTTGTCTCTAATCAGCCAACAGTAACAACAAAGTTGCCCAAAAAGCAACAAAAATAATATCTAATTACGACGCGACGCTTACTTTGTGATATGCAATTTAAATAAACAGAAAGACAAGTGTAAACAGCAAAAGTAAAAGGTACATACTTATACAAATTCTGTTTTAGTCAGCATTTGTGTTTGTGCAAGCGAGATAGCCACAAGGGTGGGTATCTTTAACAGAATGCTGTTAGGCTTGACAGTGACTGTTATTACTTCTTTCTCTCGTTTTGTAGGTGGCAAGCAAAGCCAAAAATAATTACCAGTTGTGGGGCGAAAGAGAAAGAGCGCACAAAATGAGAGAGTGAGTGTCCCACCGGCAGGCACATAAAATGCGTCGCAAAATATTTCGCCAACAAATGCAAACAAAAACAAGCGCAAACAGAAAGTGTGGTGTGTGGGTGGGCGCGGGAGGAGAAGTAGTTGACACCTATTTGAACGCGTAGGTGTCTGCTGCTTTAAAAAATGGAAATTCAATGCTGCGCGAGCAACATAATGAAATATGTTTCTAAAAGAAACAATATTTTTAACAGTAAACGGGGAAATCATATGGTATCACGCATGCAATATTTGAAAACAAAGCAAATAATAAAATCGGGATTGTCCCGTTATCAATAGGAAACTTCATTCGTTGCTTTTTTTTTGCTCTACTGCGCTGTTGAGTTGCTGTTAAAGCCGCTGTTAAGAGTTCTGTTAATGCAATAGCATTATGAACATTAAAGCCCGCTATTAGCTAGAATAAATGATGAAACAAATGTGTAACGGCTTCAGCATATGGAGCTAAACCCTTTGGTAGTGGCAGTGTGGGGGTGGGTCGAAACCCATAGAATTAAATTACGTTTAACGTAAAACTTTACACATACACATAAATACAAAAGAGCATTTAAAGGTTATTAACGGGCCTTAGATGCGACGCAAGAAACAGCACAAAGCAAACTTGAAAGAATGATTAATTGTTGGCACACATATAACCAAACACACCAGAGCAGTTTGACAGCAACTGATAAATCGAAAGTTCATTTAGATTCACTTATACTCTATGAAATAATTAAACTTTTCTGCACGCACCTAAATTGGAATTTCTTCGTCTTAGTGTTGTTGTTGTATCACGACGTACAACAATCCAGCAATGTAGCAAATGCTTGACACCGCTGTCACTGCCGTCGCCTACGTCGTCGTCGTCGCTTCTGCCAACGTCGCTGCTGCTGCTGCGATTTTGTAGTTGTTGTTGTCGCTGCCGCCGTCGCGCTCATTTAATATCACACACGTTTCATATTTTTTTCGCGTTTTCAATGTACTACGTTTTTCCCCTTGTTTCCTCTTTGATTCTTATTTTTTTTGCTCAAAAAAATAGTTTCTTGGCGCTTACGACGTGTGACGTCAGCAGTTAAAGACAAAAAAAATTGTATTTGTTGTAGATATCACATAATTGCTGTTGTTGTTGATGCTTGCGCTCTTGGTATGTCTTTCAATCTTAAGTTATATTATTGTTGTTTACTTGCTAAATGTTTGAATGTGTGCAGTTCTTTTTTTCTTTTCATCAGTTTTCACATTTTGTGCGGCGCCGCGCGCTAAACGAACTTCATGGGCCACGACGTAAACGCAAAGTGAGTGCCTGAATGCGCTGTTTGGTCAGAGTGTCTTTTTCGTCGTAGTAGTAAATGGAGTCGCCGGCAAATCTACAGCGAAAGAGAGTATCACACCGAGGGAGAGAGAGAGAAAGAGAGCGCGTGTACAGAGAAAACGTAAGCGACGACGTGAAACTAAAGCATTGCTGCTGTCGTTACGGCATACGACAGCGTGTGTTGCTAATGTCTCTTGTTGTTGCTGTATTATTAATTTTGCAACTGAACAAGGCCAGTCCAAATAGCCTTGAACAGCTTATGCAGTTTTTATTGTATTTGATCTGGTCCAATGCATCTTTAATAATTTTCAATACACGCGGGCGTTTTTTTTGTTTACGTGATACGTATTGCGTTGTCGCTTACTTTTATGTAGCTTTTCGTTTACTCAGTGGGCAGCAGTAGCAGCAGCGACACAACCACGACGGCAACGACGACGACGACGACAGCAACAACAAACAGACACGACCAGCAGTGCGGAGCGTAAACGAAAAACTGATTGCGGCGAATTTGCTGCCGCCAATTTGAACTGTTATTATGATGTTTTTTGGTTCTGTTAAGTGGCTAAGCGGCGAATTAAAAGCAGCAGCTGAGAGTAAGCGCGTTAACACAGCTGAGAGGAGAGCGTTGCGACATAACGTAGCAGCAGCAGCAGCTGAGTGGACAAAATTTTAATACTGTATGTGTGAGTGGAACGTAGGCAGATGCCTTGTGGCATGTGGATGCCAGACTCACAGTAGGTAGGCGTGTACATGTACGTATAGTATGTGTGCGCTTGTGTGTGTGTGATTTTGAGCCGCGCTCTTTTTCACTCGCTCAAATGCCGGCTAAATTGAGAGACGGAAGTGATATGCCGCCTCCAACGTCACTGCCACCGCACCCACAGTACATAAGACAACTATATACATGTGTATATATACAAGCACATATATATATATATATATATATATATATATATATGTATTGTGTACATAACTTTTTTGTCTGCGTTTTCCATCGTCTTCTTTATTTGCGTTTTAGTGTGATACGCATGTTGCGTGTTTTTTATTAGCGTCAACAACAATGTTACCAACTGCTTACACCATGTTGTATGCAACTTTATAGAACAGAGTTGCTGAGGTCTAAGTTATATTATTAATTATTGACACAATTTGTGTTTTATTTATCTGTTGACGGCATGCTTAATGGTGTCTATATGTATTTTAAGCCAATTTGCGCTACTTGCCAACGCCTCATTTGGGCCAAACTTTGTACTGTTTTTATTGCCTTTTAAGCGGAGTTCAATGAACTAGACAAACACATCTGCTCAAATACATACATATGTTATGTCGCTAACTGGGGTATACACACACATACACATACATCATAAAAAGAATCAAGCAAATTATGGTAAATACGTCGCAGAGAATTCACGCCCAAGAAATACGTCGACAATTCTATACTTCACTTTCAATTTCTTGCCAGCACTTAGATAGAGATAGCATGAGCTATAAGCACAGCGACCAGGGGAAACCAGACACACATTCAGACATGCACGCATACAAACGCATTTCCAGTTAATTAAAAGTATTTATGACACTGCACACATAAAAAACGACTAAGTACGAGTGCAAAAGTCCACAAGGATCGTGGGAAGCGATTGAAGCGACAGACCAGACGATCGCAAAAACGAGCTCAAATATGAAAAAAGACAAAAAGTGCCTATCTATGAGTAAAAAAAATCATGCATAGAATCAAGGCAAAAATCAGGGAGGTGGAGAAGACGCATTGCCCTAAGGGGTGACTCCGTTTGGTGTGGTGGGTTATGTGAAAATCGAGAAAAAAAAAAGAATGAAAAAATATCAGACATACGTTGTCTTTTTTTTTTGCAGCACTCTAGACTTCAGTCTCAATTTCGGTGAGGAAAAAAATTAAGGATAACAGCATCTTAAAAGTCCTTACTCTTGTGGGGTCATGAGAAGCAACAGTGTAAAAAAAAGGTTCACAAAAAAACCAAATTTTTTTTTGATTATAACCAAAAAAAAACTAATAGAATTTGAAAACTGGAAAGAAGATTACTTGCCCCTTTAAGGCATATTGTGAGAGCCGCGCAGGGTTAATGCATTGAATCTTATCTAGATTGATACAAGGTGAACGCTAAAAAGTACACAAAATTTGCAGTATTAACTAAAGATTGATAACTAAAAGTAATTTTCAAAAGTTCCGGCTGACTTAAAGTTATTTGTTACATAAAACAAAATATCAACCTTATTATAATATATTTGAATTGTTGACAATATGAACTACATTAAATATTTTTTTTCCAATATACGGTAGTAATAGGAAAGGGTCAGAAATCCTTTATTCCGCTGTTGTGTATTAAGAATATATGCCAATTAAAAATTAATGTCTACACTCCTGATTATAGCCGGTAAAATCTAGATTTTGCCAGTCTAGTTAAAAACTCATATGCCTTCGTCAAAGCAGGTTAGGTTAGGGTATCATAAGTATTTGACAAGCCAGACGAAATATGCCGGCAGGCAGCACAAAAGTAACTAAAGCGGAATGAACAGAAACATCCTCAGCTACAGCTACAACATCCTCAGCCTCATTCTCATTTTCATCCTTATTCGTATAATCGTCAGCGTCATTCTTAACGTCGTCGTCGTCGACGTTTGCAGCAACCCCTTTTTAGTGGGGTGCAAAAAAAAAACTCTTTTTACAGCCACTGCCTCAGCTTCAGCCTCTTTCACTGCATCCCCAAGGCGTGCACATGGACATGGACATGGGAAATGAATGAGAGCTGACGTACGAGACGACGACTACGACGTCAACGGCGGGCACAGACATGCCGCAGAATGCAATCAACTTGAAAAATACTTGAGAAACTGAGCGACGGCGATATTCAAATTTGAAAATAAAAGTGAAGAAAAAAGAAAAAAAAAAATAAAATTCATTGCAAAAAATAAAACAAAAACGCATTGAACATTAAAGTTTGAGAGAGACGCCGCCGCGTCGCTATTGGCGTTGACGTCGTTGCATGTTTGACAGAATGTCAGTCACAATGTTGATTATGTAGTTGTTGTTGCTTTTATTGCTGTTATTATTGTTGTTGTTGTTGTACTCGATGCTTCTGTGTAGTTTTTGTTTAGCTCTTTGGTTAGGGTGGCTCATAAAGGACGCCAGTATTCCAGTCGCTTCTGCCATGTGTGTGTCTACGTCAGAGTGTGAATGTGCAAGTATATACATGTCTGTGTGTGTATGTGTGCCTGACTACTTTCGACCAGAGTTGTCAACTCAATAATTTAGCTAAATTGTGAATCAATAAAGCTTGCAAACATTTAATACACATTTAAATTGCTGCACGCATATAAATCTGAATAAAATAAATATATTGTTTATAAACCTCATTCTTGATAATACTCTAGTTTTCCGATTTTTAATTATATGTTTCTCCGCTATGTTAAATCAAAATCAAACTTCAATTGATAAACAACTAAACAAAAAACTTCAAAATAATTAATAATAATAATAATAATATAATAGTCACGATATTAATGTTAAAATGCAATATTTAAATTATATATGTTAATTTTAATAATCTAAAATAATTTATATTAAATTAAATTCTGTATGTGAACACAGAAATGATAAACAAAATCTTTCCAACAGAAACTTTAAATTCATTCTACTTCTTGGTAATATTGACACTGTTTAATTTAAAATACGGTAAAAATAGCTAAAAGATTAGTAGTCATAAACAAACGCTAAAGCTAGCTAGAAAGCCAACACTACTTCCGACCAATGCTGAGTATAACTTCAAGTTGACGCAATATTTATTGAATTTGCCTACGGGCCGTCGTTGACGTCGACGCAAGCAGCAGCACTGAATTGTTGCTCTTGCCGTTTTACCGTTGAGTAAAATTGCCAAAGCAGTAACATAATTGGAATATTTCGGAAGTCAACCATCTACCACCCCCCACAGAATTCCATTACGTTCATAGCCGATTACACAACACGTTTTCTACTCCAATTTCCAGTTTCACACTAATTGCAAATTAATTTGATTTGAATGTTAATTATTTTTACAGACATTAATCGGCCAAAGGGCAAGCCTAACGCGAACCTTAATATTACTAAACTGAAGAGTATTGGTGTACTATGTAATACGTACAGTGATGATTGATTAAGTTAAACCTTGGACGGGATAAAAGTTCAAACCGGCATAGAAAAAGTAGATAGATTGCCATTGAAACATTATAATGAAATGTATTTGAATTGTAGTCAAGTAGTCAAGATATTCAAGGAAATATATAGAATATACTTATTGTGATTAACATCTAAACGCATTTCTAGGTAAATAAGTAATTCCAAAAAATAAAAAATATAACCAATAAATAATAGTACCCCCAATAATTCTAATAAGAATAAATTTAAATCAAGTACTTTAAGTTGGTCTCATCTGATTGAGTAATATCAAATTATATTATATCGAATTATTAATTAGTAACAAAACTAAGTGAGCCTGGTAATACTTAATCCTAATAAATTAAAATTTTAAAGGGTATTTCAAAAGCATAAGTGAACATGCGCATCATAAGGAATACCACAACTTCGTACTGTACGTTTTTTAAGATTACTTTGGCAAATATTTAAAAGAATTATTTATGTTTGGATAACTATAAACAGTTATATGATAGATTAGGGCTATTTTTGAGCGCTGCACTCTCTCAGTTCTAGATAATGTTGTAGGGGTAAAGTGTAATAAAATTAAAATTCACTGTATTTTTTCCATTACACCAGGTTGAATTTAATTCTTGTTTATGGGGCGTAGCCCTATCATATATACAAGTTAACAAAAAAGATATATATATATAAAAGGTTACCAATCCAAATGGGGTTAGGGTTATAATGAGACAAACCAGTCAGTCAGCCGGGCAGGCTGTTGAGACTAGTCTAACAAGCGGTCGACCTTAAAAGCACGCTGCATGCCCGCACATAAACCGAGTACTGAGTACTGAGTAGCGAACCCCTTCTACAATGTGCGAGTATCTATCTACCTGTACGTACAACCAACCGCCCGCCCGCCCTAACTTTGTCCAATACAAATACACATGTTTGTTTTATACTCATCTATATGTATATGTCTGTATGCTCTATAAGGTTAGACAAGCAGCCAACACAATCTGACTTGACTTGGTTTTTAAAGTGAGAGAAACGACTCCAACTGGCTACAAATGATTTTTTAGCTAACGTTCAATGAACTTTGCTGTAAGCCATATATGTTATATAAAAAAACAAAAACAAAAAACCCAAAATTAAGTAAGAACAATCAGTAAATGCTTATTATTATTTAATTATTCGCTTAAAAAGTGCAAAAGTAGCGAGTGACGAGTTTAAAATAGCGAATAACTTTTGACTGTTGCTGCTGTTGTTGTTATTATTATTGTTGTTGTTTTGTTTGCAAATTCATTATTTATACAAAATTTGTTTACTTACGCTTTGTTGGCATTGAATTTCGAAATTTTGTAAAGTAATCCAAAAGTTTTTTTTGTCGTTTTGTTTCTTGTTGAGTTTGGCAATGGCTTGATTTTTATGTATGTTATAATTTATTTGATTTATATGGTATGTGTTTGTATTTCAGGGTTGTTTGGAAACAATTTTTCATATATATTTAAATTAATAAAAGTGTTTTTTAAGCAATAAATATGTAAAAAGTTTTAGAACAAGTTAAAAGTAAACACTTAGCACGTATGAGATTTTGTTTAACAGTATTAAGTAGAATAGAGAAAGACACTTAAAAATTTATAATGATCAATTTTTAACAACACGTGTTTGAGAAATAACAAAAGTAATATAATTAATTATATGTAATTTAATAATTTTAAAAACCGTATTGCATTTTTTTGACAATTTGGAATCGTTTTGAATTTCATAGAAAGTTTATAAATAAATTGATATAAACAAACATTTCAGCACTAAGTTTTTGTCATTTTAACATTGTTAATATTAATTTATTATAGTTTTTATGTTAATTTTGTTGTGCCGTTTTGTTGTAATCCATGTGCGTATAGACGGCATTGGTATTGGCTAGCATCGGGCGGTTTGGTGTGTGTTGCCAAATACTTTAACAACTTAATTTTCTTTCCTTTTGTCAACAAATTGCTATAACAATGATTTGTGTTGTTGTTTTTGTCACTTAACTATGAACAGCGAGATTTGAAAAACTTTAACATAAACAATAATGAACAACGTCATGATCAACAACAATTTTAGTAAACACCGCTACGGGATCGGGTTTAAGTGCGATCTGCCGCCTCTCTGGAGATTCACTTCCACTTTCTTCAGCGTTCGTTTTGTAAATGTTGCGTAGTTCTGGACGCAGACAGAGCTGAAGTGAAGGCAGGCCAAAAAAAAAAAACAACACAAAATAAAACAACAACAACAACAACAACAACAGCAGTACAACAGGCAACACCAGCAAGAGAGGTGGAGTAAGAGGAAGCAGAGCAAGCGGCAGACAAACAGGAATGCAATTGCAGGGCAACAACAAAAACACATCAAAAGCAAGTTCGAAATGAACACACAACAAGCGATCGCAGTTGTGTGTGCGTGCGTACATGCATGTGCGAGATAGTATAGGTAGACACGGAGAGAGAGAGAGAGTGAGAGACACTGAGAACGAGAGCGAGCGCAGCAGAGTAACGGAGCGTAGGACAGGAATGCAGCAATATAGTGAGCAAGGCAAAAGGAAAACAAAAGCAAAACAATAGGGGAGGATAATGCAACGATCGTACGCGTTCTCTCCCTCTGTCTCTCTTGCCAAACACACATTACACATTCAACCGCCCTGTAGCCCACCCAGCACAGGGTTGTACGGGTATGTTGACAACAAAAATGTTTGCAGGCAAACTTTGACTTTGTTGTCGGTTCGTCTATCTGTCTGTCCCCAGGCCCATGATGTTGGGTTTTGTCAAAAAGCTGAGCTTAAAGTTGTTTGACCTGTGCAGCAAAATAAGGTAAGGTAGGGGGTCTTCTCTACAGCGACGACAGGTGCTAAATGCCAATGGAGCCAAGCTAGTTCTTTGCCTATGCGGTCAGTCATTGAACTCTGGACCACAATTAGCACTCAGTAGTAGTACCCAGCGGCAGCTGAGAAACTCTCATGCAAATGTCAAACATATAAACAACTAAATATATATATGTACATTGGTTTAGTATAAAGAAATACTACGATAATATAACCGGAAATCAAAAAAACAATCGGCGCATAATAACAGAGCACAGGACACAAGAAGATTCGGGAAAGGTTAACCCATTGCTTTTAAATTACAGAGTAAATCAACTGAAATCCATAAGCAATTTTAACGAATGCGGTGGATGCGCCAAAAAAAAAAATTAATCAGCTGAAATAAGCAAATAAGTCAAATCCAAATTCAAATTCAAATTCTCACAACGGATATGAAACAGGAGATGAATTGGCGCCCCATTCATACATATATACGAATTCAATAACCGAGCAACTGTACCCCCAAGCATAGACATATCCTGTCTGTACAGACTGCATATAAAGGGCATTGCAACAAGACTGTTAAGTTGCATATGGTTTGTTGAGGTTCGATGAGAGAGGTTCGTTTGAAAAGGGACCAAGGACCCTAGGACATACCGCTGCTTAAGCAACCCAACGCAACGCAACACAACTCACCGACTGACTGGCTGACTGACGTATTACTGGAATCGAAATATCAACGACAAATAGTTTGCAGCTGTCGTTTGTTATTGCTGCTTTATCGCTGCGCTCTGCCAGAAACCATCGCAGCACATGCCAAAAATATGGGGGGAAGTTACTACGCAAAGAAGACTTGGAAAAACCATTGAAATTTCGAGGTTCATTGGAATGTTGAACATATATGCTGATAAGAAAAATGCAAAGGAATTTAGATCATAAATGCAAACTATAGAAAATCACAAATAATTATAATACGATAAAAATGTATGCACATATAGTTATAGTATATGGCTTGTTAACGAGTCAATTTTTTGGTTAGAATGGGTAACTACATAATTGATTTTAATCAACAATTTAATGGTTCCAGAGGGTTGAGGTAACACTACTCTTTCATCTTCAATGGCTCCGTAAGGTGACTGCTGGGCTCCCAACTGGACATCAAACCCAACTTACTGTCTGTGCCTGTTGGCCTAAGGCTGGATCGGGTGCTCATTAAACCTCTGACTACCTGGTCGATGCCTTTGGCCCGGCTTACCGGTTTTCAAATTTGGGATATGCGCTCACGTTTTTTTTTTCAGCTATTTTAAGTAACAATAACGACAGACAGAGCGAGGGAGATAGATAGAGAAAAAGAGCGAAATCGAATAACTACAAAAGCTGTGCCGGGACAGGCCACAAAAACAAGAAGAACCTTCGAAATATAAACAGCAAACAAACACTGGCAGAGGAGCCAAGTACGAGAGTACATTCATAAGATACTATAGACAGGGCCGAGGTTCAGTATCTACTTCAGATTCAGATTCAGCGTTGGCTTCAGG
Organism: Hirtodrosophila caputudis; assembly: GCA_037075125.1. NCBI lineage: Eukaryota > Metazoa > Arthropoda > Insecta > Diptera > Drosophilidae > Hirtodrosophila > Hirtodrosophila caputudis. Next base: position 7,467 of record JBAMCO010000041.1, on the reverse strand, counting down.
TTTGCGTTCAGGTTCAGGTCCATAGGTAGATCAACTCGTCTGCCTAACCTCCTCCGGCTTGTTGTATGCGAACATATGAACGAACAGCGAGCAGCGAGCGGCGCAGTGTTCGTTGCGCTTTTGTTTTTCCATTCACGAAATTCCTGGAAATTTGTAGATCAGTAAATCTCTGTTGTTGTTATTGTTTTTGTTGTATTTGCCTCTGTATTTCCTATGAAAGGACAGCCAGGACACTGAGGCTGCAATTAGCTTAACTGAAGCTCAGTAAGTTATTCCTCTAATGAGCAAAGCGTGGGAGCTTCCGAGCGGATGTGACCAAAATTGTAGAAGCTGTCCAAGATGGGATTAGATTCAAACAAACCAAACCAAACCAAACCAAACCAAATAAAATAAAATGAAATTAAGGCAACAGGACAAACAGAGCGCTGACAACTGACAACGGATAATCAAGAATCGGCCCAACAGATGTCCCAAATGTGGCATAAACTAATGCCTGAGAAAAATGAAAAGTGGAAAAGAAGTACTATATACATTGGGAACAGCAGAGACGCACCTGGACGACCACGACCACGACAAACGTCTTGCGCAAAAGTGTAGAGCAATGAGAAGCACCCTTAAAAAGAAAAACCAAAAAGTACGAGTAGCAACAGCACCCTCCACTGTGCCAGGCAATGGCTTTATGTGCGTGGAGTGTTGGTAGCAGCCCAGGAGGCACTTCAGACGGTCGGTTGGCTGTCCTCTCTGTTCCATAGGGAAGTGGAACGAACTCAACGCGTCTCAAGCCACAACACAAATCCACAAATGTCGCTCGCTCTGAGGCTTCGTCGTGGTAAAGGTAATTTGTAAGGCCCTGTACCCCATAAATTGGATATAAAAAATAAAATAAATAAAAGGGTAGAAAAGAGTTGTGCAAAAGAACATATACTATAATAGGTATGATATATATGCATATATATGTTCTGAATTATCAGCATAAATGAAACTAAAGCAGTTGTACTCTCGTACAACAAGTTTTAGCTCAAAGTCTTTCATTGCTAAAAAATATATATATGCTTTCGAATAGATTTAGTTAACAGGGTATCTGATAGTCAAGCATTTTTTATATGCAGCATTTTGACTTGTTTCGTGTGTGTATGTAGTTAACCAAAGAGATATTACGTTGCTTGTCCCGTTTATAATTGTTGCAAATATGCAACAGCAGCTACATTTAAGGGTGCGACAATGTGGCCCGCTAGGGATCAATCTCTCTCTGTGTATCGCCCTCTCTTCCCCTCTGTGTGCTCCTTTATTTTTTGTTCTAGTGTTAGAATTGGGCGCAATGTTGTGTTTGTGTTTGTTGTTGCTGTTACTGTTCTGTGTTGGGTTTCCTGCAATTCAACAGGAAGTGGAAGTGGTTTTTGTTGCAGAAATTGTAATAGGAACGACAACGATGACGACTGTGCCGCTGCCACTGATGAAGTGGAGCGCGACACAGTGGAATAAAGAGGTCACAACAAAAAAAAAATTAAAATTAAAATAGAAGCAGATTATGTCGAGATTGCCATATAATAAAAGCTTTGTTTAAAAACATTTATTCGACCAAAAGATCCTTAACAATCTCTATATAGAAGCAATGGCAGATATTTGCACTTTATATTTTAATAATTTGAACCAATATAAAGTTTATTTATCGAGCAATGTCTATTATGCTCATAGCTATAATAAATCAGCATCACTTTTATGTATAGCATATACATGTGGGTGATATAGACCAGACAAAATAATGCTTTTTTTTAAGACTTTAATAGGAACTACATTATTTTAATTGTTATGCAAAGATATTCCCTAGCAATATCTTTCAACATAAAAAGCTTAAATAGGTTGAGTTATAGGTTCACTTCGTCTAACACCAGTCCCAATTGCTAGGTTTCGAACATCTTAGAGAACTTTTCAACAAATTTAAATATCTATCTATGAAGCTTAACTCGTTCCACTGTGCTGCAGTTAGGCTCAAGCAACGTCCACACCAAAGCGAGAGCAGAGCCCAAAGTCCAATGCAGCCATTGACATGTGCCAAATGACGGCGACGGCGACGATGACGACAACTACAACGACAACGAAGGCCCCTCCGGCAAGGGTGACCGATGCCCGCCGATATAAGAGGGCTGAGCCCGAGCCACGGCACTGAGCTAATAATTAAAGTAAAGCAGCAACCCCTAAGCGGGGGATTCGTAGTGTGTGCTCAAATAGGGTGAACAAATTTTTTATTTTTTTTTTTTGCACAAGCTGGCGACGGTTTGTAAAAAACGCATTGTAAATTAGAGCAGCGGCAGACGAGGGGCAGTTACCGGGGATAGAGGAGGTAGGGTCATATAGGGGGTTGCAGTTGTTGCTATTACAACTAATCAATTGTTGTTGCAGTGACGGAATGCTGAAATTAAGAAAACAGCTGGCGTTTCGGTTTTGTATAGACTCACACGCATTGCCTATGGGTAGATTCGGAATTGGGATCTAAGGATTTTCATAGCTCAATGATGCGCGTGTCAAGAAAACGCAAACGAAAACTGAGAAATGCATACAGATTATATTTATGGATTCCATGTGTTAGATAAGGCGACATTTAGTCGCCCTCCAGGACCGAACATGCTGCAATATGCAATTATATGCGTGAGATTGAAAATCGCAATCGGACTGGGTTTCGGGGCTTGCTCGGTCTCATTTATCCTGGGACCAGGTAAAGCCTGGAGGAAAAGCGTTAAGCCTTTGACCGACACGCGAGCTGCTGCTCCGGATCGTCTCCCTCTTTGTGTGTGTGAAAATCAGCCAAGCATAGCAAATCCTGAGCCGAGCTGTGCCCTTTTCTCTCGTGGGATTAATTAGCATTTGGTTTAGGAAAATTTAAAAATTTGGGTCACCCTATATATGCATATGCATAATTTATGTACGCACGGAACGGCGGTATGTCAAGTGAATGTCAAAGCAAATTGGTATGGAAACATTTACAAACGTTCAAATTGATTTGTAAACTTTGCAACTGCTGATGGCATTTAAATATGGGATAAATCTGTAGGCACAACCAGTTTCGTTCAATGGATTCGGTTTTAGCCGTGTGACATTTGCTATGCAAACAAAATTTCTGGGTCTGCTCCTGGCCATTTGTGGACTGACAAGTTATCTGTGATGTACTCCGAGAGTTCATTTGTCTGGAGGTCTAACTTTGCCCTGATATTGTTTATTTTGTGTTAGTTGTAGTTGTTGTTGGTGTTGTTGCAGTTCCTGTCAAGTTGTCCACGGTTCAGTGGACTGTCAAGCGGCTGTCGAAGGGTGAATAACACCTTGAATCAGGCTACAGCCCATGGGCAATGTTAAAACCAGAATTAAAGTCAGCTAAATGAGTTGAGGCCCAACTCATCTGCATATATATGGTACATAGCAACATGTTTTCTTAAGTGCTTTCCCAGTTATCAGCTAATTTTATTTGTAAAACAAAAAAATGAGGTAACCCAATATGGTTCATATCCATAAAATCAAAATCCTTTGTTTATTCAAGTATTTAGGATAACTTACCAACAATTTAATAGGTAATAGCAGCAATCTGTAAAGCAAATAAGAAATGAAACGTCATTACATTTAATCTTTAGATCAGTTTTCTTAAATTATTCTTAAATATTCATATATAGATTGAACCAAAATTCAACTGCTAGAAAATTATATTGAATTTTAGGGATTAGTTATTTAGATGGACTCAGTTATCAGTTATAGTAAAAGTAGCGTGTTAGATCATTTAAATTTCCTTGTGGTCCGAGCAAGTTCTGATTCAGGTTTTGACAGTCCAACAATAAATGTTTGTCCAGAACCTGTCCCCAAGGCGTGATCACCCTAAAAAAGCTCCGAACCTAAATCAACAATTCTTAGTTGAAGATTTAGAGCAAAACTTTCTGAGCAATTTTGGTTCACAAGCAAACAGAATTCAACAAAGTTGTCAAATCAAACAAATGCCAAAGGCCCAAGAGGCCAAACAAATGAGGCGTAGCCTAAAAAAAAGAGGAGTATAGAGCTGTTGGTGGGTCTGTGCAGGCAAAGGGGACGCAGTTCCGAGCAAAAAGCCAACAATGTTTAGTGTTAAAAATATGAGAGGCATTTATAACTTTTTTTGTGTTGGCCGGCTAGCTTAGAAGCGAGCCTCAAATGCCACAAACCGATCCCCGGAGCTTCATCAGCAGCGAATCATCAGACTTAAAGCGGGGGTCCACCAGTAACACCAATATACAAAATCGGCTCAGTCCATGCTCTGGTGGGTATTTTAAAAACGCCAGCGATTTATGCGTCTGTCAGAGTAAGCGGCAGCCTCGAAACCTGATTTGATGACGGCGCAAGAGTTTAAAGGGCTCACGCGTAGGTAGAGAGACGGCAAATCCATGAAGACTACACGACGACACACAACAGCGTAGTCGAAGAAGTCGCAAGACTCTTCTGAAATTCCTTGGCCAAAGTGCAGGCAGGCTGGCTATACGCAATAGAAGACAGCAGGAGCAGAAGCAGCAGCAGCGGCAGCAGCAGGAGTTGGGAGTCGGGAATTGTTCACAACTCGTCTGCGTTGCAGCATTCCAGCTCAACTCTGTCTGCAGCACACTACAACACTGACTGCCACATGTTGCACATACTGTGAGAATGAATTTAATTAAAGAAAATTTCAGCATTTGCAAATCCATCGCCACCAGGAGACCAATGCAGCGCCAC